>QLOJ01005376.1:0-21427 GCA_003313625.1 Tricholoma saponaceum
GTACGTCAGCAAAGCAAATGCGGCATTTGCCAGTGGCTGTGTCCTTACTACATACTTACCCATGATGTCCAACTACGAGACTGGTTTGTGGTGAGACTCCTTCACTCGTGTGGTTCTGGCTGAATCTCTACCTAGACGAACAGCTTCACTTTCTTCGCCTTGCGCTTGAAGAAGCAAAAAAATGTGATCCCACGCCTACAGCATTTTGTGTGGGGTGCATACTAGTTGTTCGATTGGCCCCCGAATCCAATGCCATTGTTTTGGCCACAGGATATTCCAGAGAACTTCTTGGAAACACTCATGCCGAAGCTAACGCTTTGTCTAAAGCTCGTAGTCTCTCCTCCGCAGAACTCTCTATCCTCCTCTCTGCTTCATCAGTTGCATTGGACGAGGTTCTACCCCATGTTGATGTGTACACGACAATGGAGCCTTGCTCTATCCGAACATCGGGACTATCTCCTTGCGCAGATGCTCTTGTGGCTGCCAAGATCAAACGTTGTTTCATAGGTGTCGGTGAGCCGGCTGATTTTGTTGTTTGCGAGGGTGCACAGAAGTTAAAGAATGCTGGAATTGAGGTGATCTGGGTCAAGGGACTTGAGGAGGAATGTCTTCAGGTTGCTCGTAGGATGTAACATTGTTTGGCGACGTAACAAAAAAATACCTAACAAGCTCGGAGCCGTATATATTTGGCAATGTTGTCCCACGATTTAAGAGAAACTCCTTCATCAGCCTGAGCCGACGACCATATTTACGAGTAATGCGTATCGAGAAATGTTACTTTTGTTCAACGAACGTATACCCTGGTCATGGTGAGGAAAGCCAGCGGTTATTTTAACTTCTCATTCCCACAAATTCCAGGTTCTGCGTTTGTTAGGAACGACGCTAAAGTATTCAGATTTTGCACCTCAAAGTAAGTCTTCTTATCCTGCACGCGGAGAGCCCTCATCATCATTTACAGATGTCACAAAAACTTCAAGTAAGTTTATGAACCTCAAAATCTGTATCAGCTTTCCCATCTCAGCCTTCAGAATGAAACGGAACCCTCGAAAAGTGCGTTGGACGAAAGCATTTAGGAAGGCGGCAGGAAAGGAAATGACGATCGTGAGCTCCCTTGCAGCTCCTTGATTTTCATCCTCCAGACGGCCTCCTTAGGACTCAACGATTGATTTTGAGAAACGGAGAAACGTTCCCATTCGCTATGACCGTGACCTTGTGCAGACGACTATCAAAGCTATGAAACGGATCGGGGAGATCAAGAACCGCCGAGAACACGCCTTCTTCAAGAGCAGGTACGTTCCGCATTTGTTGAATCACGCTTTCGTCCATTCAGAAGGATGTTTTAGGATGGCCGCCAGTCGTGAGAAGCAAAGGGCACATCGCAAGAAAGTCCTAGAAAAAGCCCAAGTGTCTGTCGAACTTCACAAACCATTAGAAGCTGAGGCATCAGAGTCGAGAATCAGAGATAAAATCAAGGTTGTCGCCAAATCATCCAAGATTGCATTGATACAAGGAGAAGGACGGTCAATGGGAATGGATGTTGATTAAAATTACCTTCCGTTACATAAATCTGGTGGATTGAATGTTCAAATTTATAGGTTACAATTGCGTTTATGCTAGTCATGTATAATTACATGTGCGTGATAGATGTAGATGTGTCCGTTGAGTTTCAAGTTGAATAAGAATCAGCGGTGTTTATACTTTGCTTCATTATCGTGGCGATTATTTGGATCAAGAGAGTTGTGAAGACCGAGTAGAGTCTTGCTGACTGCTTCGCTGGCCCCAATCATCGGCTTTAAAACCGCGATAGGAACTGCTCGAATAACAGAACGAACGGGTCCCTAAGAAAAATTTGGTAAATTTATCAAGTGCAAAAAGAGTGTATCTCACTTCATCGCCTGATCGTTCATAGACCTCCATTGGTACGGCAAGGATCGTCTGAGCAGCGGAGTTGAAATTCCTCTGAAGACTTTTATAGGCAGACTGCATCCCTTCCCTGATGTCCAGAGGCTGCTGGGCGTACTTCGATATGATATCGGCCGACTCTTCGTCACTCGTATCATCAATCTGGCGAGTGGGTTCATCTTCCAGATGAAGGCCCTGAACTGTTTCTGCGGTGACGGTATGTTCAAATCGGCCCCCAAGCACGCCTTCGGCTTGTTCAAGAATAACCTGGGTACCCGTTGCTAGACGTGCACCCAACTTGATGGCCTCAATCGCGGTGGACTTAACAAATGCTGTGGTGCCCTTCTGGACTCCGCGAACAATTCGGCCGTCTTTCTTGTACTGCTCAATCGGAAGCAGAACAAGATCAGCAACGCCGGACCCTACATTCACAAGGGAGCGAATGGGTGCGACCCCTGAGATTACGTCGACTAGTTGTGTGGCCTTTACATCGGGTGTCCATAGATCATTGAGCAATTCAAAGAAGCGCGGCCATCCCGTTATCTGCAAAGAGCGTCGGTTTGGAACCACGATTGATTTGTCTAACACGCACCCCAGCCAGAGTTATGTGTCGAAGTGTCATTTCAGCACCATCAAAATGAAAGAAGTTCATAAGCTCGATAGTTCTTCCTTCACGAAGAGCTCTGTAATCCACACGGCGTGGCTTGTAATCTAGCTTCAGATCAACAGGAAACACTTCGGCCAGCTCTATTGCCAGCTGAGGTAAATTATCTTCAAGAAGCGGCAGAAGACATGCTCACGGAAGTAGATATCTTCACTATCTGCGTCTGCATGAGGTGTCTGCGAAGCTTCGGGGTCGTTAAAACTAAAGAACTTCTTCAAGAAGTCAACAGCGTCCTGATCAACATACAAGCGAAGAGGGAGTATTTTCGCCTGTAAAAAAAACAGCGTCAGAAAAACGGTAGACGTCGAGTGTCTTGAACTCACGCGTAGTCTAGCCTCTTCTGATGGATGGCCGGGAACAGGCCGAACGCTGAGTAGTTCGACGCGAACCATGTTCGAATTTGTCTCCCGAATGTTACCCCGCGAGTCTGAGCGCAATTCAGTTAAGAACTTTCTCCAGGTCGAAGTTTTGATGTGATCAAGAATCTCTAGGTCGCAGACAGTAACGAGGGTCCTGGAAGCCGTAGGTTCGCGTGAATCATAGTGGTCCACCTCTGACTTGACACCTAGAAGTCGGAATTCCATGTTGGGACCTTTGGAACGCGTCAGTCGTTTTCCGTGCACTCGTGGTGAGCGAGCTGGAGTGGCGCTAGATACAGCTGGCTTAAGAGATTGCCAGGAACTCTGACTTGCTATCTCGATATCATCCTTCAATTCTTCATCAATGACAGCTATGAGAGCTCCCGGCTCCAATGCGTCAACATCCTGCTCTAACCCAATATATAATGAATTAAAGAGAAGTGCACCAGTCCTTTCGTGGCTCTGATCGTGTGTCTGGCCACTTGCAACAAGCTGCCGGATTTTGGCTAAGCGACGCCGCATCTCCTTGACTTCCTCTGTAATCGTTTTCCTAGTTTTTGCCCAATCATACCCATCGTAAAGAAACAGTGTGAGATCCCCACTGTTGATTTGCAAGTGGAAAGTCGTTTCGCCCAAGCTGTCCATAAATAAGTAAGACGTGATGCAACAGTGACTACAAGTGCAGAGCTGACGCACACAGCAGTCTCGCCAGCAGTGTCGATCGCCAATGTATCAAAGAAGTTGTCCAATATACGTATGCCCTCTGGTCGCAGCATCTTGATTGTCTCCCCACCTACTCTGGATACTACCCCAGAGACAGAGCTACCTACAGCAGTGTTTAGTCCAGTTTCTTCGACGTCGAATTCATCATCAGAAAGTTCACGCAAGCCAGCTGCTGCCCCGAAAGATTCATCCAAGTACTCCAAGTTCGTAGGAAGATCGTCATTGATCATGTCTGGCGCTGGACCCACCTCGGGCATTTTCTTGAAGGCAAGTTCTTCTACAGACGCTTGAAACAGACTGAATAACAGCTCATGAGATGAAATCAACGACTTTACCCATAATGCCTCCACCAGCAGGCCGCGTTGAGAACATAGTAGGTTCTCTCTTTGCCTTGAACGCACTGAAAACGCTAAATCTCCAATACGATACGGCGAATGCAGAACATACAAGTCTTCCTTTTCGGATTTGAACACGGAACACAAATCTTGCACGAACGCCGTAACTGCTCCCAACGAATCCGCGCAAAGATGTGCCCCAAGAACTACACCGTCTACCGTCACCTAACGATGAATGTCAGAGGCAGCCATCGCTTAATATCGAAACACCATACAAAGGGCACAGAGGTTTTCTCGACATGAATATACTTGAAATTCATTTCCAAATCCGCAATCTCCGCAAGGAGCGCAAAACCAGCTCCCTAGAAATTGTCAGCTCCAGGTGCGATCCAATACCATAAGAGGGCGAACCTTCCAAAAGGAAATTCCCTGATATGAAGTCGATGCTTCGCTATCTCTGCATTCAGAGATATCGTCGATAGCAAGCAAGGTGAGTGCAGGGATGGAAAGCTGAAAAGATGATTCGAGGAAACTGCCGACAACATCTGTCGAGAAATCTAAGTTGCCAATATGGACGACCAAAGCACCCAGGTGAGAAGGAGCAAAAACGCGGAGGGAACCGTCCGAGATCTCTAGAGATATTTGAGTCCGTTCGCTTGGGATAACAGATTCAAATGTCTAAGGAAAACAGATGAGTCATGCGGAGTACATAGTTAATTTCCACTTACACCGGGCGGCGATTTGAAGAAGTCGGTCAATTCAGAGGTCCATGCAAAATGAGAAAAGACATTGCACGTAAAGCCCGTTAGCACTGCTTTGACACTGGATTCCTTGGCCGCCGTTTCTGGATGAAACAACGAAGTAAATCGCAGTTTCACCAAAGGTATTGGCGCTGAAGACTGAGGAGTTGTCAGCCATACATGTCATAGAGATACCACACCACTTACCAAATTGCGTCGTGTTGTGAGAGACAGGAATGGCAGAGTTGCTTTAGTCGCTGTCGCTGCATTGTTGTTGATAGTCAAATCCATTATCGCAAGGGTGAGAACAGTTGCATCCTACAAAGAATTATGAAGAATATCACAAATCGGAATGAACAGATATTTACCTTTCCTTTAGGGTTGAGCTCAACTACGACACTGATATCGAAAGCAGATATAAGAAATGGGTGCACGACCCGTACATCCTGAAGTTCAGGAACCATTGCCCTAGCAAATACTATTGAAGGCTTCGTCAGCCGAGTAGGAACGATAAATGGAAATTATACCATCTGAAATTGCAATCTTCACAACCGTTTGACTTTTACCTCCAGAACGTACGTTTTTTGAAGCACTCGTACTTCGCGTCTTCGCTATCAATCGATCCATGTCCTTTAATTGATCGTTGTCTCCGTTGCCGTTATATGTACGTTCTATGAGCTGAGATACGTCATCAACCCAGAACTGTAAGCAGTCGAGCACTGGCTTGAAAATGTCGACTTGGACGAAAGGAATGTTGAAGCCTAGCATAGTGACTGATGAGCTCTCTTTTGAGCGTGACGTGAACTTTGTGATGGATAAGTGTGGCTGCAAAGCTGGTAAAGCACTCGTTCCAATTTCCTGGCTACCAGAATGAAGGGAACCCAAAGAAAGAATAGAGGTTGCCGTGGGGTGGCCTATGGCAGAGCACGACACCAGGAGCCTTTTGAACTCCACCCCCATCAAAGAAGTCTCGTCAGAATCTTTAGGTATCCCTGTTGTTTCTGACGTGTCTACTCCCGCGAATCTAGTACCTTGTCCCCGTGCCGCTGGCATCGACCCAGCGATGACCTTGATCTCATGGAAGTCGACAAAGAGAGCACCAGACCGGGGAAGACAACCCTGAGGAGGTGGACATTGTATTTGAAGTCGAATCATGTCAATCTTGACTGAAACCTTCGAAGTTGTCTGGTGACTGCGATGCTGCAGAGAAACTGTAAGATATATTGAAAAGTGCACTAAAGCAAGAAAAGCTCCACCTTCCGTGATCCTTTCCCTCTTTGTCCCTCTCCTTCAGCCTTGTTCTCCTTTGCTCGGTAATCAAGATCCGGATCCAGGTCTTTGGGAACGAAGTTCTCATGTCTCTGCTGCTCTGTCCGTTTTTCCCGGGCACCGCGAGACCGTGGTGAAGTGGAAGGGATATCTGCTTCAGAATCACCAATGTGGTCAACTACACCTTTCCTGTTATCTGAACTAGCATCCAATGCATTACCAAATACTTCAGACAAAAAGGACCAGTTTCCTTCCCTCCTGAGCACCTGTCTAAGGTCGATAAAGATGTGCATCGGCACAGCGTGAATCTCCACCTCAAGCACTGGCTTTCGCTGGCGAGAAAAGTAGTCCTGCCTCGTGGTATTAAGAGTAAAGGCTGTAACACGTGCATTCGACGATCCTTCATCCTTGTTGACCGCAGAATCAATTGTGGGTGGCAATCCCATCTTGTGGGTGCGCTCTGTAATGTTATGCTTGTGACAATCTTTGCTACCCCATAGCATAGGCGGAAAACCATCATGACGTTGTTTCTGATCCGTCCAATCCACGATTTCGAACGTAGGGAGGTGCGGATGTTCTTCCCTTTTGTTTGGATCGGGATGGGAATGAGTGGATGCATAATGAAAGGGCAGGTTGGAATCCGTTATGAGAATGGGAGAAGCTTCAAGACCTAGGTCGTCCTTGTTAGCCCGATTGTTATTGGCAATTGAAAAAAGGGAGATATCGCCAATGGAGAATTCGAAAGATAACTTATTCGCGGTGATGGCTTGTTCTATATGTCGCGGTTTTGTATGCCCAGAAGACACAGTAGTCTCGTCGGAGCGTGTTACTGACTTAACACAGCCAGTCATGGTTTCCAGGAATAAACGGAGATAACCATGGGGGAATGGTGAAGGCATTAAAGGTTGTTTAAAAAACTCTGTCAAACAGGGACTCGGGTGTGAAATGGACGCAACAAGCGTTGGTGGTAGCACAAGTAGCACTAAGCCGAGGCTTTCGAATGTTAACATTACATCTGGCTGAGATCCTACCACTGAGGTCGAAGGACTTGAATCCGACTTTGATTGATTAATCGTCCAGAAGCTTGCTAAATCGGACATGGCCCGGATATGCCATCCTTGAAGCGCACAAGCAACTACACCAGTCGCCACAGAAATATAGAGGCCCTCGTTACTCTTCGTGTTCTCACGAGGCAGAAGCGGTTTCTGGGGAGTTGTAGAGAACCTTACTCGGCCTTCAACAGATGGATCAGTGCTAAGTCTGATCAAAATAGGGTGAGAACCAAACGATACTATTACATCCTTGTCCATGCCCCGTTCGTCGGACAATGATTCGGATATTTCTTGACGCTGGGACGCTGCAGAAGGCTCGACTTCGGCATCGCCATATTGGTATCCCTTGTTTATAAAAGTGGATGGCATTGAAACAGCACTTTGATACATGCTGCTAGTGATCGAACCTGTGGGAGAGCTATGTCTGGGCGGGAGAAAAGCAATCGACTGTGACATCTCAAAACGCGTGTCCTCTTCGCATGATGAAGAAGTTGGTGAAGTCGGTGCTGGAGACACCGATCGCGATCGTAAACTAGGGGACGAAGGCCTGAGGCCCTCAAGGGACAACGATAGTGAATTTGGGGACTGCGGAGATAAAGTGCTGAGCGAGGGAGCTATTGTCGCCGAAGTTCGTAGATTATTGGTAGTGACTGTCAACCCAGTAATGGTTATATTTCTGAATTTGTCCCCAGGCATGTCAAGTTCGCGTGGGAAGTCAGCAATAATTCCACTGCCTTCCGTTCTATAACGAAATTCCGGAATGGAAATTGTCAGACTGATGTTTCCTGGTTGTATCAGGGTGATCTTGGAGTTGACAGCATGGAACTCGAAACGAGCGAGTAACCGCTCGAACAGTGTTGCGAATATAGACACACCATCGGGGTCTATATCTGAATTGTGTGTATCGTCTTCAGGAGTAGAGAGGAAAGGGTCTGGATCAAGGCCACCCGGAAGATTATACTCAGCACCGGAGGGTATGGAAGAGGCTAGGTCAGGGTGAAACGATTCCAAGAGGGAAGCTTCCTCCTGCGGTGTCAATTCTTCATGCATGAAGGACTCCGCCACGGAAGCGACCGAATTAACCAGTAAGGGGTTCGCGTGGAAGGGGGTGTTGGACTTCTGGCGAAGGTGAAATGTGAGATGTAGCGACTCGACAGAGAAGCCAAGAGTGGATGTCAAAGGGTTCGGCCAAGGAATACGGGCTGTGACAGAAGATATGAATCCATCGTGTAACACTAGTGGTAGGTTTGGCATGAAAGCATCTATGGCCTATATAAGATGTTAAACATCGGAAGAGACAAGAGGTTGTAGGATGGACGTACTTCATTATCCAATTCAAGATCATTGACCTGAACATATCCTGAACCAATCTGTGTGTCTATTTGCCGGTAATCGAGCTGACCAGGCTTGAGGAAATGACCTAATGATTTCTTGAGGACAAAGGAGATGAATCGACCTTGAAGACCTGAAGGGAGAGCGAAATCTATGGATGGAAGTCCTGGAAACCAGGACGAGAACCATGAAGCCATCGTGATAAGTTTTGGGCAATGGACTCGGTCAGTGCACAACGATATTTGACATACTCTGAGTCTCTGACGTAGAAGCTAAATGACCTCATCCATATTTGTACATACGCCATTACGATACAACACAAAGTACAACACGATGGTTATCATACTACTGACTCTACTGACCCGACAAATTCAGCCAGGTCCTTTGCTACTAAATCGTGAGCCTTGCTTGTTGGGTGCAGATGGTCGAACCATATGGCTCCACCGATCTTACGGCTGTCAGACTGTTCGAAACCATATGCCACTGGGTTATCTAGAAAACAGGAAAATGTGCTCCATGAGGAAAATAACATAACAGTAGCATCTGCATGGACAGCAGCAAAAGCCCGGGCGTGAATGTGAAGATGGGTATTAAAAGCTTCGTAAGAGCTTCCACCCTTCAAACTGCGGCCCGCTGGGGATTTATGAATGGGAGGAACGTCAACGAAAAGAAAGTTCCGAGCACCCGCGTCGTATAAATTCTCTTGTTGCGCAAATAATTGTTGGACTACACTGGAATGATCCAAACTGTACCTAAAAAACAATATCGTCAGACGAAGCAAAGGAGATCGAAATGAGGCTTACGCGCAATCGTTTACGCCAATCCATGTAACTACAAATTGTGTTAGCAACAACAAAGAAAAGTTAAGTTGGACCCACTGAAAAGGGAATTGCCCGGAGCCCAATCTGGTTCCTCGTTAACGTCTGATAAAAACTTGCCGACTTGCCGTACAACTCCAGGTACTCTATCCCCGCTTTTTGCGTGATTGTACACCAACAAAGGGGATCTAACATATCCCTCGTCTTGTACTTTGTCGTCTGGGGAATAACGCGGTTCTGGGCAGTACTTCGTAATAAGGTGACCAACCCAGTTTGGTAAATCCCACCATGACACTCCAGGGAACTGTACACCGAGAGGGTGAAGAGCACAAGGGGCCGAGTCCAGACCACCGTCCGCGGTTGAGCTATATGAATCGCCGCTGTATGAGTATGCAATCAGTCACTCTTAGTTCTGCGAGGGAAGGAGCATCTCACAAGATGACGAGACGACGGATTCCAGGAAAACCAGGCCAGCTTGATCCTACCTGGAGCACTGTAGACATAACGAGAATATTATGCGCGATATGTAGGAATCACTAGTACTAGTACGTGACTAACAGTGTAGACACATTCAACGGTGATTTAGACCCCGATTCAACGAAGTTCCGAATCGCGGTTCACTCATTCTGGTTCTCAAATTAAAACTTGAATAGCCCCTTCAAGTTCGTCGTTGATATGGAAATAAGATTGTCATCCAGCATGACGGCCGAATCGAAGAAGCCTCCCTCTCCGCTCTCGCACCAAATCTTCCACAGCTAAGAACCAGTCACAGTTCTCCAGACCCAGAGCTCCGTAATCGAATGACCAAGAATTGAAGAAACAGACAAAATAAACGATGCAAAGCTGATCTTAAAGACAGGAGTGATGACGAGTCCTGATGTCGGTTGGGACGCAGAACCCGAAGATTGCCTAAAGGTCAGCTGAAGTGGCCTATGAATCGGCCTTGAAAAGCTGACGGTCACAAGTTAGAATAACATGGGACGATTCAATCAGGACTGGAATCCTTGGTGAATCAGTGTCTACTTTGACTGTTACTACTAGTACACTGGCTCTTTAGGACCTGACTCTGAGCTTCCATTGTACGGCATGGTAAACCCCACACCGTACGTGACGCCCACTGCAGTCAACTATCTCAAGAGCACAATATTCTCTTCCGAGGCTTCTGTAATGGCGGACTCAGATTCTCCACCAAACATGGGGCGACCTACGAGTTACGTAGAACCTATTGAGGTGAGCTGGCTCGATCCCGACAAATGCCTTCCCGTCCAGCTTCCAGTAATACGTCTACGAGCTGATTCCGCACTGTACGATCCCACCTCTAAAGATTAGCATTGGATGATCATATGGGCCGTTGGGAGAACTGACAAAGGACTTGTGGTTCAATGCAAGCTGAACATTGTCCACGAAGTCGCATCTCACAAATTGGGGAGCTGTAACCACTTCGACAAACGACGAATTTGACTCCTCTGGCATTGCCTTTCCCATAACAGACATGAGCCTTGAGCAACGCCGAGCTTCGGAACAGATTGCCAATCTGACCAAGGTCAGGCAACTAGACGGCAACTGGAATTGTCACCATTGGTGCCAATCGGTGCTCGAGGAAGCCACGAACTAGGGTTTGCTGCAGCCTGCAGGAGACAGATGAACAACACAGTAAAATGCCCACAAGTAGTCAAACCTTTTTCCTTCACTACTGCTAGCTTGTAACATACAAGTGTCATACCTTCATCTGTAGATGACATCCGAAGCACTTTAGCGAGAATGAGTCAAGCAACACTGCTCAATAGTTTTGTTCATGCTTATCGCAGAACCGCTAAGTACAGCTGTAATGTTCATCGTCGACAGGGTTACAAATATACCCCTCCTCCAACAGGCCCTCGAAGCAGTCCCTGGGATGATGATAAGCGCTTTCAGAGTACATAGTTGTATGCGAACTGAAGTCACTGACATAAACTCTGGAAGCCCGAGATCCAATTCTGGATGTCGGTTGGTTACCGATTGTATGATGACTGACACATGAACGCCTTTCCAACTGGCATTACGTTCAGAACTGACTTCTATATCAGTAGTCGGGTACACATGCCGTGCAGGGTTCTGTGCTGCCACAGTTGTGATGCACAAGAGAACATCTCGCTGGAGCGTTGTTAATTTTGAATACGGATCATTTATGGTCAACCGTCGAGTGCGTCCTTGAGTGGGTGTGGATAATGGAGGCGGGGAAGACCCTGACGGCGCTGCTGAGGCTGTATCCCTGTGTCGATTTTCAGGTTGAATGTAGGCATTACGATCATCCCGCGGGGTAACGGCAGAATACTCTGGAATTCCCGCGTCTTCAGCGCGCCAGTGATGAGTTGGTGAAATGGGCGAAGACACAGAAGTCAAAGATGGAGTTTTGGCAAGCATTGGGGCCTTGCCTTTATACGCCTTTCCCTTTCCATTGCCTGACTGAAGCATGAGGTCTACGTGGGCATCAGCGCTTGCAGTCTCTGGCATGGGATGAACAGCAGAGGTGAGTGAAGGTGGAGATGCTATGGCATTGTGATCTGGAATGTCAGGCTCGTCTGTTCTAGTATCATTTTGATTTTCTCCTTGAGATGAGGGCTATAAAGCAAGTTAGATCAGTTTAACAGGCAAGGAATTGACAGTGACTATAAGCGCACGGGTCCACGTTCATACATCAGGCTATCACAGATGGTGTGCAATATATGATAATAAGGCTCATAAGGACTTGAAATTTTTTGTATATTCATAACTTTGATTGTTTTCTTGCCTTTGTACTGTTCAAGGTCCCCGATGATTCGAAGATAAGGAAAATCACTGGGCACATCTCAATGAGAAGAGCAACTAGCAAGATCGCTGAACCCACAAGAATGGGAGACTCACCGGACTTCCAACATATCATCATGAGAGTCAGAATTGTGGCGGAATTGACGCGCCTTGATCCTGCCAGTTCCGTCATCAAGCCCAAAATCTGTGAATGTTGGGCCTGTTTCCAGAAAACAGAGATTGGCAACAACTATGATCTGCACCAGCCACATTCAATTTCGCGAGTTAAGCACCATGTCTTCAGAAAGGCGACTTCACTTTTTTGAACTCGTTGCCATCAATTTTGAATTGTGAAGTTGAGTGAGTCTGGGTTGCCTCGTGCAATTGACGCACGGTTACACATCGGATTGAAACGTCATTTCCAGCCTGTAGGAAATATGGATGATTTGAAGGAACGACACCAATCCTAGACCTTGCGTGTTGGCATAGAGAGTAAACATACCTGTGACCCTGCATTGGTCCATGTTCCCGACAGATCGCTCTCATCAATTTCCATGAGATCTTAGTCGACCTGGGGTTCTACAAACTTATACAGGTGAGTGATCTGATATGTATGAGCAACGAGCATCGATGAAGCGCTCAATTACCTTATGTAATTCCGTCACCAGGGCAGGCGACTTGCCGCTACCTACATACCAAGCATGAGCATCCAAACCACATCAACGTGGGGATGATCAATAGATAGTTGCTGGTTAAAAAACTTACATAAATCGCATACATGATTACTGACAGTGACATGACTCAACTTGAATCTGGCGAGTGTATTTAAAATAATAATCACATGATCGTGCCTTACAGCAGACTCAACAGTACTAGTAGTACCTCTTCCATGCATGTATCAATGCTTTATCAATGCCGAAGCAGACCGAAGTCAGTGTATCCACTAGTCCAGAATTTGTCTCGTTCGTTCTGCTTGATGTATGTATATACATAGTACGCCAGAAGGTAAACCAAAAGCGCATAGCTCTACAGTATATCCGTTGTTTTGGTTTAGGCATTGCATTACATGAACTTGAACGTTTCAGAAAATTATGGTTTTAAAGAATTATTATACTTATCAAGTGGACATGTTGAAATGGGAGTCGTCCATTGTACTATAAACAAGACCATCGTCCATGAGTTTATCCAGAGCATCACTGTTCTGAGGTCAGATTGAGAGCACATTATCTTGATATTATTGTTGCCTCACCTTATTTTCTGAGCATCGCCTTCTGTACCAATGGCACGGGCTATTGCAGCCACATGTACACCTTCATCACTTCGCGGCTGTCCTGTAATGAACCTGACAATAGACTGCTGAAGGGATGGCAAATGAGAATATTCATCCTTGACGGCAGTGACATGCGATGGTGTCACGTATGCGGAGGTAGCAGTGGAACTTTGACTCTGACCAGAAGGCTATCGAGCTACATTAGTATTATGGCATAAAGAAGGCAGATTGGACTTGCCTGGCCGCGTTCGGCCATGAGGGTGACTGCAATGGATTCCAATATATGAAAATATAGCTCATGCGGGTCATTTGACACTCTGAGGTGCGCCATATTGATGTATCGTTTGTTTCCAAACGTTTTGAGCGCTCCGGTAACGCGGACACACATCGATTCCCTGGCTAGGAATGAAAACATGAGCAGGAAGTCAGACAGGCGGAAACGTACTCAATCCCTCCCCACTTTCCAGCACCTTCTTCACTGATCGAATCAATCCAGTGCCGTGCCTCTACCCTACCAGTGCCGTCATCAATCCAGTAAACACAGTTCGTTGTTTGAGACTGAATAGTGACAACCTGGCCTACAAGTGTGATCTTATATGCATCAGCAAGGCAGCTAATGGAAGATAGCACCGAGAGATACCTGGCCAATTTCTACATCGTCAACCATCCATTCCGCATCGGCGTGGGCCTGTGTTGCTTTGATAACTTGGGCAATTGTCAGAGGGCGTAAAGAATGCGAGCTCTCTTTGTTCTATAAATATGACGTAAATGGCTTGGACGGGGGAAGAATTGAGGTCAGCACGCACTCGTGTTCCGCCACTTGGGCTGCCACTGGCGCTGTAAGGCGAACCCCCTTGCACGAAGCCACCACCCGTGCCGCCACTGGTGTAGTAATCATTGTCTATAACATGTAATAAGACTTAAAGGATGGTGATGTGCGTTGGATGACCTACACTGGCTCATCTGTGCTTTTGAGTTGTCTAAGAGGAAAGAGAACGCGTATTATCATCAGAGTCACGCGACGACAGTTTTCTACACGTGAGTTACATAATAAGTGGGTCCTATGGACTAAGGCACTGAGACACACTCATGTGAACTTGATTAGAACTTATTTCCATTCAAGGGAATCACATGGCATGTTATACTTCACTGTCAGACATGGGTGAGACAAGAAGGATCCTAATGTCACTTCTACTCAACCAAGTTGTTTCCTAGCTATGACTTGTGATATTTGAGGCCGATGTCTTCCCACCATCTTCAAACAAAATATGGTCACAGTGTATGTTGATGGCAGCTCCTTTTCTTGCATTCATACATTCTCATACTCGGAAGGGGCGAATGTTTAGTTGGGTTCTGACCAGTCTCCCTGAGTAGATTACAATCATTCCTACATATTACTTGTGAAATTCAACACCAAATTCTCCTACCATCTGTGAAGCAGATATTGCATATGGCCATAAAAAAATTAATCGAAGGTTGTTTCCACATGCCAGAAGACCAAAAGAACAAACAATAGCAAAGTAGCGGGTCATGCAGCGCCAGCGCGCTTCGTTCGTTATGATACAGCCTGAGGGTATAAGTTGCTATGGCGGGCACAGTACATTCGTTCCTTGTACAATCAGGTTGTGGAATAAACATGATCAACAATACTGCAGGGGCGATCTGAATTGCACCAGGCCTCAGATTCAGTTCTTCAACTGCTGCTCGAGTACACGCTTGATGGCTACCGATTTTTGAACTGTCAATCACCTGAACGCAAAGACATTTCGATCTTACCGTCACAGGTTTCTTTCGCATCTCCGAACAGCATCTTTGTACCCGGCATGTAGAACATAGGGTTCGGGACATCGGCTGTAAAGGAAGGTCAATTCTGACGATTGTGAAAAGCGGATGGAGGTACCGTAACCACTCGCCAATCCCCTCTTCATGACTATAACTTGCTTGCTCTTCCATGCATGTAGAACCGGCATACCCTGTTAGTTCAATGATTAACACCGGAAGCCTGGAAGAAATTACTGATGAACCAGTTACTTACCGCAATGGCGGAACCAGGCTCAAGAGCAATTGGGTTGACAGTATCATTTGCGCCAATGACGAGGGTGACATCGGTGTCTTTGAAGTCATCATTGATTTCATCCATTTCCAGTACAACTGACAAAGTGTTGGTCGTGAATTCAGCGATTGGATGATTTACTCACTGTCGTAGGGAACGGAAGCTTCTGCTAGGAGTACGTTGCATTGACCTGGCATACGCCCTGCCACTGGATGGATTGCAAACTGCAGCGCAGAAGTTAAGAAGGTACCGTACGTCTATATTGCGAGGGATGCATACTCGGACATTTACCCCGTTGGCTCGAAGCATGGCGCATATCTCTGATATAGCATATTGTGCCTTAGCAACAGCCATGCCATACCCCACCACCTAGGAATGATTAGACTCTGACTATTGAGAAAATAATCAGCATCACCAATATGACGCTGTCCGCGTTAACCAGAGCTTCAGCAGTATCCTCAACGGTAGTTTTCGTTATTGTGCCCTCGATCTTGTGCGTCTCTGCCAAAGAATTGGTTCCAATCCCACCAAACAGGACATTTGTTAGAGAACGATTCATGGCCACACACTTCAATTTATATCAGATCAGTAAAATCAGCTGCATGACAATGCACATACCATAATATACGACAAAATCGAGCCACTGACACCGATCAACGAGCCAACTGTTGTCAGAAGTGGATTGTCCAGCATAAAGCCTGAAGAATGGATTAAAATTTAGAGCAAACACCCATTCGATGGAGATCACCTTCAGCTACAAGTGCAAAACCGCTGGGTATTGAAGTGTCGGCGAGGAAAGGGGGAGCAAGAAAGCTCACGACACTCACGAATAAGCATTGAGGACAGTTATCACCACAGCTAAGTTCAATGAATTGATTAAACCAAAAAATGGTAAGATCGGGAAGACGCACGCATATCAGCTCCGCCAATGGCTGCTGTAGTCGTGTATCCTTTGATGAAGCTGAGCACTGCACTGGTACCGAGGAATGAAGCCGCAACCACTGGGGTAGCGGGAGCCATCGACAAAAAGCCAACCATCGTAAGTACATTGGCACCAAGAAGCGTACTATTGATCAAGTGTTTCCCGGGCAGCATCAAGGGCTTCGACGACATGCGTGCAGCAAGTTTCAAAAATGCGACAATTGAACCAGTAAAAGTAATTCCGCCTGAGAAGAGGAAGAGATGAACTTCGAGTACATCAATGTTTGGAGTGTCCCACCAATCACAACTCCAAGATAGGCGGTAACAAGGTGCAAGTTGGATGCATGGGCTGTATCTGCTAGAACACTTCCAATGCTAGTCAAACAAGCGGACAAACCAACAATCGAGTGAAGCATTGCAACGGTTTGTGGTAACTCAGTCGCAGTCACGCGCCTTCCGATGACAGCACCTACAACTCCTCCAATGGTTGCCACCCCGGCAAATTGAGCAATCACAGGTGGCGAGAAGCCAACCGCCGCCAATGAAGCAAGGATGCCAGAACTAACCCCAAGAACACCGAGCGCATTACCCTGCCTAGCTGTTGTCTGTGAAGCCAGACCGGAAAGCGAACCTATAGAATCGGTGAGAAGCAGCACAAATGACACAGGACGCAAGCATACCGATGCACAGGATACTACTTGTCAAGTATCCTGCTTGCACTAGCCCTGCCATACCAGTGCTTGCCGCCGCCAAGAAACCGCCTGTGAACACAACGGCAGGGACGGTATACAACCAAGAATACTCTGGTGGATCAGTGGGGCCTGATTGAGGTCTCAGTTGAGAAGTCTGCATTATACAAGGATGAAAGGATCATACGCTTGAACATATCGAGCATACGCTTTGTAATGATGAAACCTCCTGCAACATTTATGCTTGCGAAAAGCACTGCCAGTGCACCCAGTGTTTGAGGAATGGTGCCAGGGAGATANNNGCCGCCCATTACAAACATCCCCCCAATGCCCACCATACCAGAAATGGCGTTTGTTACCGACATGAGCGGTGAGTGGAGGGATGGTGATACGCCCCATACGACCCTAAGTCACATATTTTGATGCCAGTCATTTTTTCTAGTGCCTGACAACTCACCTATATCCAATCAGGCCAGCAAGCCCAAAGGTGAAAAAGTTATCCATAAACACTGTTCCAGTGGCTTTCCCAAGCGCAATGACTCCCCCCATGCCCGCTGTGACAATGGCCACTTCACGGGACGCCTTCTGCCAAGGTGTAATAGCGACACTTTCTGACTTTCCGTCACCTTTCGCAGATCCTGGTGGAGGAGTTACTGGAGCAGGCATCAGGCGAGGAAGTGGCTCAAGCAGTTCTCCCTGATGGATTATAATGGAACCCCGTACAACTTCATCTTCCAGGTCGATTGCAAATTTCCCATCTCCCCCTAGGGAAAGAAGGAACTTGGTAATGTTATTGGAATACAGAGTAGAAGACTGTGTAGGCAGTCTTGACGGCAAATCAGTGTAACCTGTCAAATGTTAGCACCAGTTGAAGAACATGGCAGGTATCGATGCTCACCTACGACCGTCACACCCTCATGGACATGAAGCTCTCCTGGACGAGTAACTTCACAATTGCCTCCGGCTTCGGCGGCCATATCAACGATCACTGAACCTTGCTTCATGGCAGCCACCATTTTGTTAGTGATCAATATAGGGGCCGGCTTCCCAGGAATCAAGGCCTGCACAAAACGTTGGATAATACACGGCGACACAACAACCTTCACGAACCGTAGTTATCACGATATCAACGTCTTTGCATTGCTCCATGAATAACGCCATCTCAGCGTCGATGAACTCCTTGGACATAACCTTCGCGTATCCACCGCCCCCACCGCCTTCCTCTTTTACAGTAACTTCGAGGAATTCAGCACCTAGGGATTGCACTTGCTCGCGTGCCGCAGATCGTGTATCGAATCCACGGACAATGGCTCCCAACCTTCTCGCCTGAAAGGACCGTCACCAGATGTACGTAGAACGGGAGGAATAGTCCGCACCGTGGAAATAGCACTAAGCCCCGCAACACCAGCGCCGATAACCAAAACTTTCCCCGGGGGAATCTGCATGAGCTAGTGAGCTACTAGAGCGCTCAGGAATCACATTCTAACATACTTTCCTATTTGAGCATGACGTTAGCACAAGGAACGTAGCAAAATAGACTAGCAGCCTACCCAGCTGCTGTAACCTGACCAGTCAAAAATCGTCCAAAATGATTAGATGCCTCTAAAACCGCTTTGTATCCAGCGATATTGGCCATAGAGCTGGTTTTAAGACATCAGTATTATATCGCTATTCGCCACGCGCGCTCACCTCAGCGCATCAAAGACTTGAGCACGAGATATCCGGGGTATCATATCCATCTAAAAACAAGTGGTTAGCAACCGTTGATATTTATTCATATTCGGGAACACCTACTGCAAAAGCATTAACCTTGCGAGCAGCAAGGGATTCCACTATCGTTTTATTCTGTGCAGGATAGAGAAATGAGATGACAGTGCTGCCTTTCTTAATATATTCTGCTTCTTGGCCGTACAGCGGAGGTCGAACTTTCAACATGATATCTGAAGACTGAAATACTTCTTCACGAGAGACGAGCTGAGCTCCAGCTGCGGCATATTGCTCATCGAGAAACTGTGCCTCCATGCCGGCATTGCGTTCAACCAGAACATTTGTGAACCCTTTTTTTATCAGAAGGGCCGCGTTCTGCGGTGTTAGAGAGACGCGTCGTTCATTCGGAAAGACTTCCTTAGGAACGCCGACTGTCAACGAAGAATAGGGTACAGCACGAAGCTGGAACAAAGATGGTTGATCTTCCAATGATTGGCTGGAGGCCTGAAAATGGCGAACTTGAAACTTTTAAGTACAGCCATCTTTAATTATAACTAAAGAAGTTAACCAGACCTCGGAGTAGAAAGAGTCGCCCTATGGTAGACTTGGTGAGATGGCGACCTTTCGTGACCATCGCCACTGGGTATGGCGAGGTGTAAAGCATCGGGAGCACCTTCAGGTAGCAGGCAGTATTGCTTCGATGTTTCTAACTCTTCCAGCTGAGGTGTTGAACAAATGTAGAATAGTGGACAGAAACGGATGCAACCGTGACCGACATACATATAACGAGATTTGTTCATATTTGTAAACTTACAGCTTCGCATCAAAACAGGCTCGACATCACAGTGATCAGCCTTCTACTTCAGGTCTTCAGGACTGACAAATACATCATATCCTATGAGTCTTAGGCCGCTAATGATAAACTCCCTGCTAACCCATCAGCCTCCTCAATGTAGACAGACGGTAACGGGTCTACATCAACGAGTTTTGAGAGCACAAGCATAAGCCTGTCGCAAGATAGCTTGATGCAAAGTCGCGGCAATACTGATAATGGCATGTACTAATAATAATAAGCCCAAAACTGCACACACCAGTGCGTAACCTGTGTCGAGTACGCGCCCATAACTCCGCTATCCTACGCACTCGTCTTGCCGTTAAACTCCTGTTCCAATCCAACCAAAGCTTGTATGTGAGGATGATTCCATAGATCCTCGGCTACGTTCGAATCTATGGGAGGGAGAGGTCTCCTCGGTCGATCGCCATAGCCATGAAGTTTCTTCAAGATAAACTTCGTGCCAGCTATCGATGCCTTCGCCAAGGTGTAATCACAGCGAGCTATGATTCCCTGGAGACGTTGAGCCTCGGGAAGCACAGATGGATCTTTTCGGGACGCTTCGGACAGTTCGAAGAGTTTGACAAGGGAGTACTGAAACGAAATCAGAGTGTTACGAATGTCGCAGGACGGGTGGATGACTCACGGGCGCAACATTCGATAACCCATTGATGGCACCGTGGCCGTTAACAAACGTGGAAGGCACAATAAAATCCGCAAACCCGCCTAAGACAAGGAATGGTGTTTGTGGATTCTTCCGAGGAGTGAACGCGGGATCTGCCACAGCGTCGGCGATTCTGGTCAGCTTTCCAACGTTGCCACATCTGATCTATCCTTGAGTGTCGGATTCCGGTTGTAAGTACGTGCGTACGTACGTTAATTTAACTCCACAGATGTTAGGACATTCGATGGCCAGTTCGGTTATCAAGTCTGAATCCAAATCGATACCCCCACTCGCCCCTGGGACTTTCAAAAGAGTAAACGATGCCAATATCTTGTTCACAAAAGCTTGACTTACAATTATAGATCATTACCGGTATCGGACTTTTCTGAGATACTTCAACCCAGTAAGCCTTGAGTGCTTCCCTGGTAAGCGCTCCGGCGAAATATCCACTGGCGATGACGAGAGCATAATCCGCACCAGCCGCAGCTGCTTCATTGGTGAGCTCGACCGTCTCTCGAGTGCTTCCCGCGCCGGTTCCAACGATTATGGGAAAGTGAGAGCATCCTGCATTATCGAGTGCCTTTCTTCCGGCCTGGATCAACCTAACTCGTTCAGGACGAGAAAGATGGGAAGCCTCCCCCATAGAACCTGCAATAACAGGTCGTACGCCAGCAGTTGCAACCTGAGCGACATGAGCCTCAAATGCAGGGATGTCTATATATGAATTGTTATGAGATAAACAATCTCGGGAAAACAGATGTGTGATGATCTTACCAAGATCCTCCGAAGAATCAGACAAGAAAAAAGTAGGAACTGGAGCATAGATGCCCGGCCTTAGTAGACGGGAGCTCGTGCGGGAGCCATCAATACCGTTCACGGCCATGGGAGAGATACAGGTGGTTCACTGGGGGTGGATCGTTGAACGTTTGAATGCGCATTTTGTTTTGCCATGATATATAAACGTTCAGAACAATCTTCTTGGTGCCTTCGGACCACTACGGCCCGAGTTACGGCCACACGCTCAACGGACCGGACCGTTATCGCCATGTTTCCCCTCTTCAGTGATCCGTAGTAGTAGTACTTACTAGACCTCTTGTCTAAGTAGGTGGGTATCAAAACAAATTCAATCCTATTCAATCATACAGTTCCTGGGGTCTCCTCGTTCCATCAAGTATGTACCATTGTACGTCTTCGGATAGCGCTAGTCTATCGACCCATCCCCATAAACCCTCGCTGTCAACCTTGTTAACCATATGATGTAGTTAGTGGTAGGAACATTGGCAGTTGGTACAAGGCAAGTTGGTACATTGGTTGAAACATTAGATTTTATC
>QLOJ01005379.1:0-10562 GCA_003313625.1 Tricholoma saponaceum
TGTGAACCCTGGAGTAGTGTCAGTATTGATCCTAATCGAAGGTGAAGAGACGATGCCTTGATGCGCTGATTCAAGGGCGAATCTTCCTGGGCGGGCATGCCGGAAGTAAGTTCAGGAGTTAATATACGGAGAGACTCATCAACATTAATATCAGGGATTGTCGGATGAGTTGAACCCTAAAAGAGAGGGTGCATAGTAATATGATGGCGGTCTACGGAGGCGAGAACAATACATACATGGCTTTCTCCCAATAACGGCGCGTCCCCCTGATTTTCTCGTGCAGGGCTTGGAGAAAGTCGAAAGAATTGACCGGCTTGATTGACTGTTCCTTTGAGTTTGGAGCGGGAACCGTGCTAGAAGATTGAATGTTAACTTATACGCCTAAAAAGGGGATGGTAGTAAATACTAAGAATACTGCGGGCGAGAGTTTGAGGTTAGTTTGTACTTCATTTTCTACTTGACTAGCCACGGATAGTTGATCCCCTCGGCGCGTGGTGTCCCGTAAACGTCGCGGCCAGAGACTGTGATTCCTGAGCTTGCCTACGCGATTGCCTTCGTCCATGGATGGAATGTAGTATCTAGTAGGTACACCACGGTGGGAAGTTGGCTACATGCCAATTGGGTCTCTTGGCGTCAATTCCGCAAGTTTCCTGTTGCGTAATCATCCAATCAGACCACTGAGTTCTGAGCACCAAAGCTGAGTACTTTGGAGTCACGTTGATGGTTGGACATCATTTGTTCCCACGACAAGTCACTGCCCAGGCACAAGAACCTTCAAAACGCAAACTTCAAGTTTGGAGTACTACTATGCAAAACGTGCACTCAAAAGCAAAATTCCACAAACTTCTCCCACGGATTTGAACGGGGCCACATAGAATGTGAAAGATCACTCGAACGTTCTTGCTCAAGTTGCCGAGTTCGTCTCGACAGGCTAAGTTAACGGTTTGAATAGCCTCATTGTTCCCATCGAGGGTCCTTAAAAGTGTCGGTTATCAGTACAACAACACAAAGAAGCAGAGTGCCCTGACCTCATCTGAGTCTTAGTTATCATAATTAGACCTCTGGACTTTGGGACTTGGCCATAAATATGCGAGGTTGTGGTGAGTATTAACATTATCGGCTTACATGTCTACGAAGTTAGACCCCGCTCCTCGTCGTTCTCATTCTGTTGCTGTGAGTAGAGGCAGGGTTTACATGGATACCCGGGCCTAGGGTGGACTCCAGAGGGTCGAAACTATCAGGCTTTCTACCATATGAACCGACATATTTTGAGACCTGCGATTAGGGAATGTCTGGCCCAAACCATCGCGCCTAGCCTGAGAGATATGTCCATACACATGATGAAAATAGTCTGGTATGTCGGCGAGTTGCGTGATCGGTGAAGTGGTGGAATCCTATCCAGAACGTGAAAGGAATTTATCTCGGAAATTTGCCTGTTGACTCCCTGGTGGATATCTTCCGTCGAACAGCCCATGCCGTGGCCTCACTGATCTCCCCTCCAAAGAAAAGATCGCACAAAGCACTTCGACGCCGATTCATGGCCTCCTTTCACCTTCCTTTATCTGTGTACGCAGCTAGTACGCCATGCTGCCGATTATATCCTTGCGCCTGCTCCTCCCTTCCCTCCTCTAAATAATTGTGACTATGCAGAGAATAAGGTCGAGCAAGAGAGGGTGATCGGGAGCAATTTTGATGAGGGCAAGGCCTTAATCCTGGAGGAGGAGACAGCGTACTATGAAGCGAGATCCAATCCAGAGGCTTGTGCAGTTCTGAAGCCAAAAGAAGGCCGAAGGACGCAGTGAGAGGTAACGCTGCCTCGAATCGCGCGGAACATTAGCCAAGAATTATCATATGCCAAGTCCGCATTCTAGACCATATATGTGAAGTAGTGCTCAACAATACACTCCGAGTCAACAAGGGCTGGGTAAGCACCCTAGAGCCATAGAGCACCGTCACGGTACTAGTTAGGCAGCACATTTTAGGGTAGTTCTGAACAATAGTTTCAACTTAACAATCGATTACACGCCCGTTAAACGATCCACTTACCATACGATTTCTATTAGCCCCAATAACTTCCTCGGTGGTGCCAAGCGTTAGTGGGAGAATGGACGGAAATTACGTAAGCGAATAATGACTGGCTGTCCCGTTTGAATCGCCATCTTGAACCGCCATCCACCCTCCCAAAGCAAACTTTGGTGAAAGAGCATAACTTCAGCCGCTTCAAGTAGGCCTCAGCTACATCTTCATTTATCTTTTCACAACCCAACTCACGGGCTTCGGTCGCTAAACTCAAATCCAAAAGGGAAAGGGAAAAGTTGAAAAAATGTCTGACGATGAACAACAGCCGCCGACGACCCAGCAGGACGAGATTAAACCGGAGGATCAGAATAACGCAACCATTAATATCAAGGTCCGTGGTTAGCATGCCATTGGATACGTTTTCTTGTGTTGCTGATCTTCTTCGTGTGGGGGCAGGTTGCAAACTCACAAGGAGAGGAAGTCTTTTTCAAGATCAAGCGTAGTACGAAGCTAAGCAAGCTCCAAGGAGCCTATGCCAGCAAAGTGGGAAAGGATGTGGGTAGTATTCGGTAAGTGAACTGTCTCTGGCATTTGAGACGGGCATCTGCGTGTGCAGTAGCGTCAATGCCACTACCTTCTCGTCCGATCTTCATGAGTCATTACTGAGATAAATTTTACTTTCTCTGTAGGTTTTTGTACGATGGTACTCGGATAAGCGACGAAGACACGCCGTCATCGCTAGATATGGAGGATAACGGTGCGTTTCTCTCGACATGTCATGGGGTTCGTTTGTTCATGGTGTGTGTTGTCACAGACACGATCGATGTAATGGTTGAACGTGAGTATTTACCTACCCTCCACGTCTGTCTGTATGCTAATATATTGCACTGAGAAGAGGTGGGAGGATGCTTATCGGTTTCTTATCACTAGCCAGATCAGTTTCGTCTTGCTTTTCGTATATATTCAAGCACTGTATTATTCGCCTTCTATCTTACTTTTTTCTTGGCAACTGCGAAAAGTAAAGAAGAGAATTCCAGCTGGTGTACATTTAAGCCGCACAATCCCCACGGCAGGGAGATTTTCATATAGCTTGAGAATGGTCAACTGGTCAATGGTCGTCCCGTACAACCAAGCCACCAGATGTTATCAGATGAAGTCTATACATATGTGCTATGAAGGGAAAGAATACCCAGCTGGACTCCTGTACCCATTCATTCCAACTGCACGCCCCCAAAAATTTAAAAATAGCATTATTGTCGAAAGTAGCACAGTCGCTGCCACGTTAGTAAAGTTGCCCACTGAGAAAGGTTCGTCAGTCGCTCTCCAAATGATCTTATAACCTCCGTCTGCGCTGGGATCCTTTATCCATCGCAGAGTGGAGTTATTCGTCAAAACTCAAGTATCGAGCGTTACATTCTTCGGGGTACCAGGTGGTTGCAGTGCAAGCGTCCAGAGACCCACCTCGTTGACAAGAGCCACTCGGACTATGTAGTCAAAGTCACAGAACTCGATAAGATCCCCGAATTGCTTCCCATTCTCGACGCGCACATCCTGGTCCTGGTGCGCGAAATTCTCGTTTGGTTCCGTGAGACGAATAGCTGGGAAGCCTTGCAGCAAGAATGACATATGATCGCCTGTCGGTTTTATAGATTGGGTGCATTGGATTCTCGAACATGACTCAACGCTGGAAGGGTATGGATGAGGAGATACTCCATCGTTCATCTGTGTAAAAGGATTCTGAGTGACCTCTGCGACGAACCTTCCCAACTCTCGAGCAGGCGAATCGTTCTCAGTACCTACCGCACCACGACGTGCAATCTGGGCAACAGTTTTGACGTCGGAAGTGCCTGTACATCAATATTCAATGCCTGCCGCCTTCAACACCTTTGCCATATGATCCGAACCAAATAGACCTGTTCCTCGCCCGAAACCGCAGCGAACATGATGGCCTCAGCTGGAGAGTGACTTGCCATCACCCTTGCCAACTCCATTGACACAGCTATGCCAGATCCGTCGTCATTGGCACCAGGGGAATCATCCAGGTAGTTCAATACATCGGTAACACGCGAGTCGTAGTGTCCTGAAACCACGTACGCTCGGTTCGGCTCCTTCGAGCCTTTGAGAGTGGCAATGACATTACTGATCAGAGGGATCCTGGGGGAAGGTTGTTGGAGGTAGCTCTGCACCTCTACTGTCATGCGCGCATTCTAGGTAGCCGCAGTCTTGTTCATTTCAGAGAAGATCCAGTCCCGTGCTCCCCCGATCTCGCGTACGGGATCAGTCTGGTTGGAGAGCGTGTTTCGTATTCCGAAAGATACTAACTTTTCGATGATGGCTTGGACGCGCTTGGGATCGATCTGGCTAAGCATATCAGTGATCTCTTTGTCGGGATCTTGTGGTACAATGAGCTCGCCTGGACCTGGAGGCCAGATGTCCGTATTTGTGCATAGGCCTGGTGGCAGGTGCATGTGAGTACACTGCAAGGGAAAAGGTTAACGCCTGAATCCACTGGCAGGAAAATGAGGAACATGCTACCCTGCAACGAAAGTAGGAGGCAAGCTAGGGAAACACAACGTAGCTGGAGCATCGTACGACGAGATGGGGCAAAAGCAGTATTGTTGTGCCCTGATTAAATACATCGTACAACGCTCGAAGTTGTGAGCGTCCACATGGTGTCGTTTACTGTACTGTTCCCGACTTCCCTTGGGATAAGATAAGAGATGTTTAGGAAGAAATACTGTGAATCCTATCGGGTGCAGAGATCCCATGATACACTCGGGCCCCCAGAAAAGCAACACATATAAGCAGTATTGACCAGGAATAAGTTCAACTATACTTGAGTGAATGCTGGATGGTGGTCGTCAATTTGTTCATCTATATCAACAAATGTCGGATATAATGCAAGAAAGCAGAGAAGTTCTCGAGTTGAGTGGTGAGACGCACACTCACTCGAGGTCAGGTGGGCGTGTGTGCATCTGTACGCGGAGATCAAAAGGCACGCTAGCTTGGTGGACTCAGTTTTCCACTGACTTCCTTCATTAATATCGATCCTATTTGCCTTAAAGGTACAATGGTTCGGTTTCGAACAGTAGCAGGAAAGTGGGTGCAATTTAGATGACATTCAAGTTCCGATACTGAATGCATGAATCATGATTGACAGTTAATTGACAGCGTCAGACTTCCGGCAAGACCTATACGTTATTTTGACGAAACAGTGGTATTCAAAATCCAGAACGGCGTTCCTGTAAACAAGTGTTACCTCAGAACAAACACCAACAACCCCTGAGATGGACAACGTTACCACGGAAAGGGGGAAAATGGGGGCCGTGACGGAAAACGGGATGCTAGGCTGGCAGATAGTCAGTACGGAATCCATGAAACATGGCGACGTTGGATATCCATTATATCTGAGAATTATTTTTAACTTATCTACTAGAAAAAGATACAAGGATACTTGCTTACTAGTCATGAGCAGGTGCACGGCATATAGAATCAGGCTAACGTCTATACAACAACACATATTGTTAGCTTTGGATGATATACGAATTGTACGACAAAAAAACTGACTTCACTGAAAGAAATCAGCTTATCGTCATGTGCACGCTGATCCTAGTCGTCTTTCAGACCTTCGCGGTATTTTCGCGATGTAGCTGGGAAATCGTAAGCGAAGATATTGGACATGAATACTAAACACACCAAGTCATTTTCTATCGATGACATGATCATCTCCGAAGATGGTGAATGGCAAGAAATGCTTTGAATGATCGTCAGGCGATCGAACAGTACCCATAGTCTGACTGCTCATGATATTGTTATCCAGCCAATATCCAGCATGCCTTAACACATCATCACCAGCTTGAGTAACTAGTGCGATAACCGTATGAGCGGGAAACATGCTCGCGGCTGGTGTGACACTTACGATGAACGTTGACAGCAGCCAGCTTCGTTGATATGGCTGTGCCACAAGGTGTAGCCATGTATTCTTCACGACGTCCACATCGGTAACACAAGGGTCGTAGTGGCCGGAGTAACCCTTGTTCTGCACAGAAAAGATGTTGGCTATAAACCATGTTGTTCAAGTTGGGCTCTTGATTGTAAGCTTGGAAGCGAAGTGTTCCGCCGACCACTAAGGCTGGAAATACGAAGTAGCCGTGTGCAAGTGTGCTGGAAATAACTGGAATAACAACTAGTCAAAATGAGCTAGCGAAGCAGCACTGGGGCGAACCAGGGCTCAGGAGAATGGGGCGTAGCTAGGGCACCGTAACGTGATTCTTCAAAGTTATGTGGGAGGTCGCTGAGCCACGTAACGCTTGTTGCTCAGTAAGTCTGCCAAAACCGCATTGTGTATATTGAAGTTTCCGAGTCCCAGATAGAATAACCTCTTGAAAAGGATTGCCAAGGAAGACGTAGTGAGGATTATATAGGGCTCAGATCTAGGAGCCGGGCCAGCATGCGGCTTACAGAAGAAGGGTGAATTTCTGGTCTTATGAAACTTGGAAAGGTGAACAGGAGCACTGGCACGTGCAGTGTTCACTGACCCGGGCAACGCGTGGACCAAAGTCATTCTATAGGTCTGACTCATATATCTATAATAGCCCAGTGATGGGGTACTTGCCAGAAAACTACCGTGACGTAACGAGGGAGTCATCGCGGGTTCATTACGACGTTCAAGTGGTGGATAGCCATTCACCAGCGCGATCCGCGATGAGCAAATTCAGGACAAGATCCTAATGATCTATACTTCCTCTGGCGAAACCAGGGAGACCGATATCTACCATAGTTCAAAGCTCACATCGCGACACAAATGGATGGGTGACCTCCCATGCAGCCAACCCCGGTTGGCATCACGACACGCCAAGAGTCGGGACGAAATGACGAATATGCTCTGGCACCAAATCTTTTGGTAATCGAGCGATCGTATCCAGCGGGGCTCGTTTGGCAAGCGCCAGGAGATTCAGACGAAGGTTTCGCAGAACGGGATCCTCCCCCGCTTCTCCCACTTTTCTTAGACCCGTACCGTTGATTTCGGCCTTAATTGTGTCCAGCTTCGCTTCCATCTCCGAATTGGAAGGCAATCCAACAACAGCGTCCGAGCTTTCAATTGTCGCCCCCGATTTCAAAGGATGGCCGCCCTCCCTGATTCTCCTGTCAAGGTTGATAATTACCCCGGCGACATAGTGCAGGACCTCATTCAATTCCTCAGGGCTTTCCATCTCATATCCGTGATCGGCGGCCTTCCCAGTAGCACTTTGCACGCTCGCGTCAATGTCCATCCAGGTCTTTTCCGGTTCCTCGACCTCTAGCTCTGTGGACTGCATCATAATGTCCTTGCGTTCCATACTAAACAATTTCCTCCCCTCCCGGAAGACTTTCCCCGCCCACTCTTCTTCGCTGAGAAAGAGTTCATCTGGCGTCTGTATAAGCGACGCCATATCTATTTTGTGCGTTCGTATTTGCAGCAAGGCGGCCAAGGCAACAGTTGCGGCGGGATAGACGTGCAATGCGTTCGACACCTGCGTGAACACGCGGCTTCTATGTTCGTCGACTTGTCGACGGGATATACTCGAAGGAGATAGCTTCGCGAGTTCCAAAGCAGCTTCGCGAAGAAGCTTATGCCGACACTCTGTGAGTAAATCAACAATATTTTCCTCTACCCATTTAGCCAAAGGCATCCCAAGCTCTGGACTTGCCCTGATTTTCTGCTTTATCGGGAATCAGCCACCGGCGGTCCACACGAAAACGCAAGACTGACCGGCTGTTGCTCAACAGTTACAAACTCAGCCAAACTCCGTATGTACGCGAGTCCATCCACGCTTCCATATACTAGGTCCCGAATATATTCCTCGGCCACAGCGGCGCGCTGATTATTCCAATATTCGGTTGCTCCAAACCCGCTTTCCAATGATCCCGGAACCACATTGTCTCCGTTAATAGTAGCCTCGCAGTCTAAGCTCTCTCGTAAGACGTCAAATGTCTTCGCCTCATCATCGCCTTGTTGTGCAGTGATCTCATGCCGTCGCATTGCCTCCTCGAGTGCCCCTGCAAGCGGAGCAAAAGAACCAAAATCTACGGCGTGCATTTCTCGAAGAGGTTGAAAATCGGCCACCTCCGGGATTTCCGAATCATCATCTTTTTCTTTTCCTCTTCGAGTGAGGTTGCGTGAGACAACCCAATGCCGTCGTTTAGTAGAACCAGGTTCCTTTACAGGGGTCGAGAATTTAGGTGGTGAATAATCAAGGCTAAAGTTGATTGAGGTGGGAAACGGTGCTAGAGATTGCGGAGGCAGTGATTGAAATCGTGAGGATGACGGATCATATTGAGAATGAGACTGAGTGCCTGTCGGAGGATACAGGGGTGTAACATAAGGTCGGGAGGGGTGCTCCTGAGCGAAGACAGAGAGCACAGCGAATGGATCCTCCACTGATCAGGTCAAGCCGTAAATATTAATAGCGAAAAAGCAAAAAGTAAGGACACAAACTTTGCGTATAGTCTAGGCTTCCATCTTGATGTATCGGTGGACCTTCCTTTTCAACACGAAGCCTTTCTTTCTTCGTTTTATAACGTTTACCTTTAGAAGATGGTAATAATGAGATTGGGGGAGGTTAACATGCGACAAACAGAGATAACACCTTTGAGCTTCAGAGCCAACATCGTCCGAGCCCAATCTGATCCAGGAGGAAACGCTCCAAGGCCGTCCTTGGAACCTGGAAGGCGACCCTCGGCATCAATGCCCTCGGATACCGTATTTGAAGGAACAGCCTTCTTATAAGGCCCGCGGGTTACTCGTCTACTAGGTCCTGGTGGAATTTGCGAGGCCACAGACGGCGACCGCCCAGTTTGGCCAGCCTCGTCGATATCCATCGGTGCTGCCTCGGGGTATTCATCGTCATCGTCGATGTTAACGTTTCCATCGTCATCTTTCTCTATCTCGATATTCCAGTCGGTCTCGTATTGTATCACTGTCGGAGCAGCTTTTGCAATGTGGTCGAGGCCCCATGTCAGGATACGATCCGCTTCTATATGATAAATTGTGCCAGGTGGGTTGAAAAGCTTTGCATTGGATGCAACGAGGCGCAAATCAGACTGCATACATGTTCAGACCTCGAGAACAGCAAAAAATATCCCAGATGCGACTCACGGCGAAGTCTTCCAACGACCGATATTTCCCCCTATGAACCTTGTTAGCCATGGTTCCAAGGTCCATTGGGCGTTGTACAACGTCCTTGTATCCAGAAACTTGTGAAGTATCTACTGGTCTCAGAAAAAAAGCATAGTCGTCCTTCCTGAATAAATAGTCAGTATGATGTCTCCGCAACGAGAAACGCGTACTTTTGGATCTGAGCGATAAGCTTCCCTAGAACCTCTTTCAGAGGTTTCAACTTGACAGGCCTGACGATCTTTTTCTCCTCATCCTGTCCTCCAAAGCTGGGTTGAGACCCAAATCGCTGCTTCGGTTTCTTTCCGACTTTCACTGGTTTGCCACCTCTCAACGGGGGCAGTATAAGCTTCAATCCCGAGGGTTTCGAGCTTGATGGTTCTGATAATGAAGCTGTTGACGGAGATCCTGGTTGGCTGTAGATTGGAGAAGAGGATTCAGACACATCCATTCCAAAATTTCGAGCTGTGACCTGTCATCTGGTCCGAGCGTGCCAGTTGTACGGTCACGTGGATCATATCTGGCAAACTCTTCCCTCAGTCTGTGTTTTGCTTCAAGTTTGCTAGCACTCAAGTTTTGCTAACGGCAAGTCCATAACATTTGGTCTTCAAAATTATCGGTTTGGCATCGAGGCCAACAGTAAGCACCTTCTTTCATCTTTCTATTACGACACCTAATTTTCACCCATCCCCAGACTGTGTCAAATTACCTTTTTGTTGAAGTCAGGCCCGTTGTGTCTGGGTTAGCCATTGCTACTTCGCTAGGTAAGTAACGCAATAGAAAGCTCTAGAAAAGTTGCTGAGAACCATTGCGAATCAGGTTGATATTTTCCTGGTGGATCCACACCGTTTTACTTTGTTTTTGCGGGGTAACCCTTTCATTGGATGATGAGGCGCAATCTCACCGCACTTCAGGGGGTTTAACTCCCACAACGTCATAACGTAGAGGATAAGGGCGCGATTGCCATCAGACGCTTACCGGTCAATTGAGTAAAAGCCATTACGGTCGCGACGACCATCATCAGGGGCGTCCGCGCTACCGCCGTGGCCATGATTCCTCTAGTGAATAATCCCTCCAATCCTGTCGATTCTATACCATACTCAGATGGATAGAGTACCTGCTATGTTTTAGGTGCGCCGCGGTTGTGTTTCACTATTTTTTACATGTGGAGTGTCTGCAGCGCCTTGTACAATAATTTATCAAGACATCCCTTCTACAACAGGGTCGCCTGTCAAAAATGCTGATACCCATCGCTTTAAACACCTGTTGCTATGGGATGACCGTCTTCACAATAACCTGTGGACTCAGTCACTTCTGTAGCGCTTCTTGTACGCGTCGTGACCGTCTCAATCAATGGGTGTTTTCGGAACTTTGATGTATGTACCGA
>QLOJ01005383.1:0-12243 GCA_003313625.1 Tricholoma saponaceum
GAAATGAACCAAGAAAAAAAATCACATATGTACTGGATCCCAAATGACTCGAGTGGATCTGATTCAAGTTTAGGAAGTGTGACTAAATGTGACAATTTCCTTTTTCGTTCAAAATCCGCGTGTCGGTAAAACCCGCTGAGTGTGAAATTTTTTATGTGGCTGAGTCGGACTGACTTCAAAATTTAAGCCTGTCTAAAGATGAAGTTAAAACTCCGAAGACTGCCGAGCAGCCGTCAGACTTAACGTATCACTTTTGCTGGCAGGTTGGTCGGGTTAAAAAGACGAGTTCCTCGTACCTCGGACTCGTAACTGGTCTAGTTCTTTCAATACACGTTGTTTATGTTTGATATCTCAAGATGAGAGACTTTTAAGAAAATTCTGTTCCCGAGGAATTGGTTAGAATGATGAGAAACAACTATTACAATGCTTGTTTGAAGAGGTAGAGAAACGTGGAAGCCATGGGAGTTCAGAGTGGGCTCAGGTATAATTTATGTCTAAAAAAGGAAATTTAACACGATCGGGGACGCGTTTTGGTGGACGCGACTTTTTCCCCCGCCTGCGCAACCCCAACACTTGCCCCGCTGTGGATGGGCCGGCAATCCCAGCTGCAGCGGGTGCAGCATCTAAAAAATCTACAGAAAATCAACGCGTCAAACTCCGAGAATTATGACGCTTGCACCTCTCCAACGGCTTCATTAAAAAAAGAACTTGAAAAGCAGCGTGCACGAGCTGACGAGAATGCACGCAAGCTACACAACAAGGCTCGTGAAGCACAGTGTGCTAAATCAACCAGGGATATTCTTCGTGTGGAGAAGCACCAACTCTCCCATGTTTCACGTATGTGAGCCAGTCGTGTACCAAACCAGAAACAACTTGCTGTTGCCCGAGCACTAAAGAAAGCAATGGCTGGCCCAGGGGATCTTTACATGAAGGAGAAGGGTATCATTAAAGAGGCATGTCGAGAGATGCTGCGGGAGTTACAGGTCCTAAATGTGCCAGTTGAAAAAGTGAATGATGTGGTGCATGTTGTTGCAAGGGGATTTGGTCTGAAAGTGAAGGATAATGTGAGCGCGAGGGCAGTTGGACAGATTATGCGGGAAGGAGGAATAGCAGCCGAAATTCAGCTGGTTCACGAGATTGAGCAGGCGAAAGGTTTGGGTCTTTCAATTTTCTTTCCCTGTCAAAAACTAATATTCATGATGTAGCACTCACCATTAGTGGGGATGGAACAACAATCAAACACCTCAATTATGAATCTAAACACATCATGCTGCAGGTTCCAAATTACCAGTCAGAGAGCAACACATCCATACCACCAGCACCAGGGCAAGTTCCCACTACATGCTTCTTCGGAATTTCATCAGCACCTAACCATACAAGTGAAATGCAACTTGACGGATGGAAGAAAGCACGAGACACTTACTATGCAACATATAATAACAGCCTACTCAGCTTTCTCATACCGGCAAATCCTGTGGCATTCGCGTCGTATTTCTTTGGGCTGGGATCTGATCATGCTGAGGATCAAAAAAAACTTGCACGCCTTGCCGAAGAGTGGAAGAAGATTTGTGCATTACATCTTCATGGAGAGAAACTTATGCAAGCCACAGCACTGATTGATCTCATTCCAATCCTATTGGAAGAAAAGGAACGGAAGATAGAGGAAGTGGGAGGGCCAGCTGCATGGGAAGCACTTCCTGAATGTGAAAAGGATCGACTGGATCGAATTGTTTATGACCGTCTATGTCAACGGTTCGGCGAAAAGGCTTGGGAGTCATTTACGGAAGCTGAGCGACATGAAATTCAGCTCTTCATTTGGGCGGGATGCTGTATGCACAAAGAAATGAACTCAGTCAAGGGCGGCGCACGTGCATTGGCAGAGTACTGGGAGAAATCTGGCACCGATGGACCCATCAAACTTATGAATCGGGATAACGCTGCTGCAGCTGCAACAGGTCCCTCAGCCGCTCAGACACGCGCTCTTGAGGTTTCTTCAGGTGGTGCTGTGAGGTTAACGTTACTTGTCGGAATGATGCTACACCATAAGGACGACAAGAAAGGACAGCAAGATTCGTTCCGAATTTTCTTCGAGTTGCGTCTTGGATATGCGATACGATTTCCTGACACGAGCAACACACGGTTTCAGTCCCACTGCAATGCAGCTGTTGAGCTGATAATCTACCTGCCATTCTACCTCGAGTTTCTCCTCCTGGTCCGTGACAAAAAAGAGAAGCGAAATTTCAATCACATGGAATCAAACATATTCAATGCATTGAAAGACATACCTACACTCACGGAACTCTGCGTACTCGCTCTATATGCGCAAGCCATCAGCCACCCTTACATGCGTATCGTATGAGGTTCAGGTGAAAGGCGCATGAACACTTTGGAACTCGGACCCTTGCACGAGAAGGTGCACGCCCACTGCCATGCCGTCATCGCAAACCCAGAGCTTCTCCTTGCTGCAGATGTCGAGTACAAAACAGGCGCATTAGATGGCAAACCCTGGGAACGGCCAGAATTATTTTACGCAGTCCAGAGAATGGCCGACTCTCTGCCACATCTCAGACCATGCCTTGTAGCCTTTTTCCAGGGGGCACTCGAAACGTGGGAGCAGTTCTCTTCTGAGTTCGCAGAGGGTGGTGCCATCTCTCAGCTGTCAGATGCAGAGAAACAGAAAGTGTTTATCAATCCAACCAACGATCACAATGAAGGAGCGTTAGGGAGTCTGCAACAGACCTGGCGACGTGCACCTAATATGACAGTGGGCCAATACAACTCACGGACAATGTACAAGCAAAATGATACCCGGAATTTTGCTCGAGTTGTTCTGGGACCTCAAGACCAGAAGTTTCTTCGACAAGAGGCACGGAGAGTTGATGCAAGTGGAAGGGAGAAGCAGATACGACAGGCGCAAGCACAGCATGATCAGCAGTCGGTGGATGAGAAGAGAAAAATCGACGTTGAGAAGCAGGAGAAAAAAGATGCCAAAGAAGCGGAATTAGACGCATTAACACCACTTCTTGATGTGGCACAGCTTAAATACAAATTTAACACCAAACAGTTGTCGAATTCTGACCTTATTTTACAGATAAATTGGCACCGCCGCCACGACGACAACATTCTCTCGAGGACCATAATTGGAAAGATGAAAAGGGAAGATAAATTCACGCAGCTGATTGTTGCTGTGGAAAGGTATAACATGTCACCAGTACCATCACCTATAACTACAAGTATCCAACACAGTCTCGCAGAGGTGACAAGGATGGACTGGGAGGTAGCAGACGACGTCGAAGATGCTGACATGGAAGACTGATTCTCACAATTACTTATTCAAACTTTATAATTCGTTATTCATAGTACAATATTTCTATGTTGAATTATATAGACCTCTTTACTTACTCACTGGAGATAGTGAGACACGATCTAGAAGGAGAATCAGTGTTTAAAGCAGCAGCCGCAATGAGGTGTGCGAGGCATTCAGGGGTTGACTTCCAAAAACGGAAGTGACCAGTTTCTGTATCACACGTTGTTTGGTTGGATTGCCTGACCCCACAATTTTCCTTGACAACCGACTCGGACATGACTCTATGTACTAACCAGGGGGCAGTCATGGGAAAAATCCGTGATATCAACCTCAGGACTTGTCGACCTGACTGGTTTACGGGGTCCTTTTCCTAATCAGGTATATCTGTCGAGATCGATCATGCACATCGATCACGCGCGTCTGTAGCACTTATATAGCTTGCACTCAATGTTTCTGTGACGAATTATCTACTGATCCCCACTGATCCCCCCTGATATCATGTCTGCACCCACTCCCAGCTCTTCTGGTACCCATCCCCGCCCTGAGACCATTGTATTTGAACTTCCAGGAGCTATTACAATGGAGTATAGCATTGTAGTTGATTCAAAGGGAAAGGAGCAGGTGGAGTGTGACCTCTGTGGAACTCTCATCTCTCTTGGTCCACACAGGAACACATCCTCCTTTAGCAGACATAGATCCTCAAAGAAATGTGGTGAAAACAAGAGAAGAGCAGAGTACAAGAGAACAGACTTGTTGGCTAGACTGGCACTTCAATCTGTATCTACTCCTAGTTCTAGAACAGGCAAGCTTTTACTGTATCTTTAAATCAGATAATACACTGAGCATTTTTCAGTATCAAGTGCCAGAGGAACACCCTATACTCTGACTCCCATCATTCAATCTGGGCTTACAACACCATTCACTGCTGCTTCTAATGTGACTACTCCTGTCATGCAGGAGCACAGATCTTCCAATACCCTTGCAGGTGAATCCTACAGTCCAACACCTGCTGACATCCCTGGAAATGCAACATCATCTACCCATTTTGTTCATGGACTGCCAGGATCTCCAACTCTTTCAGATTTTCTTTGTCTTTCATCAGATTTTCCTGAAGTGCCTCAGGCTGTAGACCAATTTGAGTTCTCAGATGAAGATCAAGAGCTTCAAGAGGATGACTATTACACTGGTTCAGATTCTATGTCTATTGATGGTCCTGAGTGTACAGGCATGTTGGTGAAATGGAAGCCAGGATCAATATGGGATAGTTATCCTTATCAGCAACATGGTGTTAGAAAATTACCTTGGGAGCCAATTGGATTTGAAAATGATGATTGGTTACGTCTGCGCTCTAGAAAGTGTTCAGTATATTTGAAGCCCTCAGAGTTGCAAAGTCGTACCTGTCAGATTTGTCAAAATATTCCAAATACCAAGGATTTCAAGCAATTTATGGATCATGCTTCAGATGCAGTACCACATACTTCATGGAAGTACCTCAATTATAAACAGATTCATGAACTGCTAGCCATAGTAACAGCTGAAAACCGATTACTCAAACTGAAACTCAATAACATAAATAAGAAACTATTCAGAGCACAAAAGAAAACCAGTGATTATCAGCGCATGGTTATGCTTATTTCCAATAATGATATTCCTGGCCTGCGACGTTTATTAACAGTAACACTTGCAAATGGGGCAAGCACACAAGCTACTATTTCTCAGTTAGAGAAGGCAATTGCAGGCATTTATGCTCCTCATGGTAACTGGTCTAACTGTGAGCAAGACATTGCATTTCTTGCTAAATCAATTGGTGGTCCACGCCTTCTATATGCACTACAAAAAGGCATGGGACTGCCTTCAGTTTCAACTGTATTGCGAAAGCGAAAGTTTCCTCAGTTATCTCCATGTGCCAAAACACCATCACAAGCAGACATCCAAGCAAATATTACAGCATTTTTTGGTCCTGATGGAAAACCAGCTCCAAGCATGGCATTTGGACAGTTATTAGGGCTTCAGCTTATGATTGATGGACTAGCTCTTGAGGAGCTTTGCAGATGGCTAGCTTCAAGAAATATGATTGTGGGATTATGTAGAGAGCACTCAGATCACATTGATGTCATTGTGAAGGATTTTGAATGTATTGAAGCCATTGAGAAAGCACTTTTTATAGATAAAACAGTCTGTCATGGAAAAGATGGCACAGTGGTAGCACTTGGTCCAATTGCTGAAAGTGGATATTATACACCAGTCCCAGTAATTCTTTCTCCATCATGCAAAAAGGAGAAGGGTGATGAATTAGCAGCTTGGTTAAAAGTCTTTCTGAATGAGTGGAAAACTCATGAATATGGTGAAAAGAGACATGGCCCTATAGTTTCTATAGCTACAGATGGTGAATCAACATTCCGTAAAGCACGGTTTATTCTTGGTATTCAACAAGATCTTGATCAATCATCTCAATTAGGCCAATTGCTATATCAGCTAAAGGGTTTAAATTGCCGAACAGGAATGGATGGCTTACTTGTAACTTGTGATCCAAAGCATGTTATCAAACGTTTTGCCACACTCATTCGATCCCCAGTTGGAATACTCATCAATGATACCAAAATAACAACAAATGATATTCTTGAGAGTCTTGCATCTGTTCCAAATATGACACCTGAGAAAGCAAGTGAATTGATGAATCCTGCAGATAAACAGAATGTTCCAAAAGCAGTTAATCTTGTCCAAGGGATTGAGGATCTAAAAGACCTGGATGTCTCTCTACAACTGCCTAACACAGTACATCGGCATAATCACATTGTATTTCTAGGCAAAGTGTTTTCATACTTTGTCACACCATTCATTGATGTTGAAATGACCTTGTCAAAACAAATTCAGTCACTGTCTACTTATGCTCATCTGACAACAGCTATGTATGTCAAGGATGGACTTAATTTTTTGACAAGTGCTCTTTATCATGATTCACAAGTGATAGTCAAAAATGTTGTCTTTACAATTGCTCGCCTACAACAAATTGATGGGACTATTAAATACTATTTGATTCATGAGGGCACAGACCGGTTGGAGCTTATTTTCTCAGATGTGCGCACACAAGACCATAGTCGTAATGTTGATGCACTTCAGTGTGGTCAGAAACTGAGTGTTGGTGCAGAGATTAGTGCAACATTTGAACGCAATCCAGATTTGGACAGGGGACACCGGAGACTAACATTAAAAGATGCAAAAGGTGTTGATCATGTCAATCCAAAATCCTGGATAGGATCTGTGACTGTTGGTGAAGTTGATCTCTTGGCTGAGTGGAATCAGGGACAAAAGAATGCAAACAAGCTTTTGGTTGAAACTTTTGGAGCAAATGCTTTTGTTGACTTTGACTCCATGTTTTCACAATTAAACAGAGATGTCTTGCGGCCATTGGGTGAATATATTGGCATACAGGAAGAACCTGGAGATGAAAGATCTGAAAGATCTGAGGTTGAAAAAACACCAGAACAGATTACTTCTGAACAAAGCCAGAACACTATGACTGATGATAGTTTTGATGACATGCCAGAGGAATCCATTGAAGACCTTTTACCTCTTACTGAAGAAGAGAAGCTTGAAGATGAACATGCAATTCAGGATGGAGAACTGGCAGAACAGACAGAGAATATTGCTTCCATCAGTAAACCAAACAATACTTTAGTAATTGATGGTAAAGACTACCACAAAGCTTCAGTTATAGCAAAAAAACTCACATCAAAGCGAGCACGTAAGGTTACAATGCGAACTCTACGTGCACGTGGTGTTACTGTTGAAGATCTGCGCCAATCTAAACATGATGAACTAAACTCAGTTGATCTGGCAAATACAGATCTTGTAAAGGCAGGAGATATAGCATCCATTCTAGTTCGCACTGAAGATCAAATATGTCAAGCTGTTATTGAAATTCTGTGTTTTGAGAAAGGAGATGCAAAAAAACAACTTACATCAGTTGGTATTGATGACCTTGAAGATCATGATGCAAAGATAACAGTGCAGTGTCAGATTTTGAAAGTAGTACCCTCAAAATCCAGCACCACTAAGCCAGTTAATTGGCAGTGGACAGGTGGATACATCCGCTTTGGAGCTAAAAATTTACAAGAAAGATCCACCAGTCGCCAGTTTGTTCTACGGGTTCCAGGCAGACTTGTCCATCCATTGGCACCATCAATTATAACTGTCAACAGACCAGAAGGTGTAGATGAAAATGATTCCCATAAATCATTTGTTACTTGGTCTATTGCAGACAATCAACTTCAGGAGACTTTGGAGTATGCATGGACCACACTTTGTCCTGATACTGAAGAGATTGTCAGTAATATGGAAATGCTACCATCAATAACATACACAGAATTACCCTACCGTGATACTTTAGGTAAGTGAGATTTTATATACTTACTAATGACAGACACTGATATTTCCTGTCAGGCAATAGTTGTTTGCTTATAAGCAATCTCCCTGCACATCTGACTGTGAAGAAATTAGAAGGAGATGATGATGTTGAATGCCATCTGTGTTTAAGTTCAAAGAAAATCAAGCTGAAAGACATGAGAAATCATGTAGGAAAGCACATACTTCTTGCACATAGAGGTCTTAGTCAGTCAGCCATGCTCAAACCTGGAACTAAGGTGATACATCTAATTCTTGACTTGCTTTCAAAATTCACTAAACATGTTTGTCAAGATTGGTCTTAATGCATGTGGATGGTGTGGCAGAGAAGGCTGTATGGTACAATTATCAAAGAAAGGGAATTCATACTCTATCTCATCAAGCTGCCCTTACCACTATTCCAAAATGAGCTATGCAAAGGCCATAAAACCCACAAATAGTTCTCCATGTACAAATGTGCCAGTTCACTGTCCAATCTGTCCACCAAATTCATCAGGCCAACTGAAAACCTTCTGGAAATATAATGCCATGTACCACTTTGTCATGGAGCATGCAGGAAACAATGAGGAATTGCCCCCAATCCCTCCCAGCTTTTTAGTTGAAACATTCATCACTTCACAGGAGGAGAGCTTGATGGGTGTCAAGAAAGAAGTTACATCTAATTGGAGAAAGCAATACAATATTCCTGGGACTGATGGATTGGAAGAATTGAAGGACAATATGAAGAGAGAAAGAGCAGAGTCAAATGTCACTCAGCCACCAACAAAGACTGTCCGTAGATAGTAGTTTATTGGTAAATAATCAAGAAGTTGCTATGAATTGCGTGAATCTAATCTGATGATGTAAGCTGATAACAGCTGGGACCCCGTAAACCAGTCAGGTCGACAAGTCCTGAGGTTGATATCACGGATTTTTCCCATGACTGCCCCCTGGTACTAACCGTGATTGGGGACCTGAAAAACGATGTGGTGCAGGGGTGAAATTTGGACTTTGAACTTCGATGAGGGGTTTAAACACGAGGCAGGATAAGAAATGAGGGTCTATTATACAGTCGGAGTAATAGAAAACCCTAACCCGAGACTCTATTGACCACGTCAATTGGTGAATGTTGTTTTTCAGATTTCATTCTACAACCACCACCATCATTGCCATTGCAACGACGCGAGAACAAGAACGAAAACTTTGGAATATCAGTGGAATATTCATTGGAATTTCACTGATGCATCGAACGGCATAATGAACTCTGCCACGGCCCATAAGATCAACAGGTATTCGACTCACCATGTTTTTTTTACCAGATACTGAACATTTGTCTTGTATAGTCCCTTCCGAAGAGAACTGGGGCAATGACTTTGAATTCCAGAAAGCCAATAATACCACGACTAGACGACTCAATGAACCTCTACCCTCTCTCCTCCCCATCAACAACCGTTCCTCCTTCCTCCACCTCAAGCCCACTCCACCCTCACCCCTCCCGCTCCCATCCTCCTCCGTATGCTCCATCCCCTAAAGCACCCACACAACCAACACCTGCCCTGCTCAGCACTTACCGTCTCCCGATAATGATCGAGCAGTGATTAGATCGATAAGCGATCGCGATTAATGACTCACAACGCCGTTAACCTTCAACTAAAAGCGGTTGAGCATAGATGGTTCCACACCCAGTTCAACATTGCATCGGTGAATCACGATTGACGCTGATAGACGCATAGCCTCGCTGTGCGTATCTGAACTCCAATCTCTAGATGTTCCTGCCGCTAATGGTAATTCAGACCCAGATTCAGGATTAATCCGTCAGGCTTCTATTGAAGAATCTGAATCTGTTCTGCAAGTTCGGATCTCGGCTCATGTTCTCGATTCGGGCAAATTCCTCACAGGACTGGATCAAGCTGAACTTCGACATCGTTAGCACTGTTGCCATTTGCGCCGCCAACATCACCTTATCCTAGGTACATCATGCGGGTACCATCCACGAGGCGTAGTTCACAGTAAGTGTTCGCGAATTTGACTCGTTTCATTGGAGCTGACCCTTTATAAGGCTCAGCCTTCTCTAAATCATCCTTCCAATCATCTTGCGATTGAAATCTCCGCTATTGCCCCGGGACTCTTATCTCTCTACGTCATATCCAAGATTTGGAACGGTATCGAGTCTGCACTCTTGATGCAGCTTAGACCTATCAACCCGCCTTCTCCAAATCGTAAGTCGTCTCACCTGCTACTTATCAGCGGCTTTACATTTACAATGCACACGGCATTAGATCGACGTTGGGCTGAGGGAGGGAGAGTCGGGTTGATCCATATGCGATTTTTATGGCGATGGTAGCGCGTCTTTCCTGCATAGTATTTGTCGCACTGCTTCAGTGGTGGTGGTGAGTTAGCTGCACACCCTTTATATCGCTGACCTTGATTATCCATGCGTTCTAGTGACCAATCTTTGCCTGGATTAAAGACGAACATTGAGCACCACTACGAGGTTTATTTACCCCGTGGTAAGTTATGTACCTCAATTCCTTTTTGGCCCCAATCTCACAGAATTCCAGCACGACTGCGTCTCGATCTCGCTGCTACCTAAGGTAAGCTTCGTCCCTCGGCTCTTCAATCGATCACTTCGTAACAACTTCCTAAAGAACGCGATCATTTATTGGAACCATCAGCTCACGATGACTGGCAGGCCTTCGACGTCGCGTTCTCGTTCCTCTCACAAATCCTGGTTTCATCAAGCCAGATTTTCTATTCATCTCGGTCAAGTAGGGGTCCAGTTTTCGCCTTCCTATGCATGACGCAGCCTTTCCTCAAACTATTCTTCTCCAAGAGTTTGTGGGCTAAAGGTACGTCTATTTACTGATTTAAAGGCCGTGTCCCTTTTAATGACTCTCGTCTCAATAGGTAATGCAGTACAGAGTATGCAAGCGCAAGCGATAAACTAGGCCATACCGGAACCGACGATTGGTAGGACCAATTTGATGAGCAAACATCTCCTTACTTTGTGAAATCTTCGGCGACCTCCTGACGGTATGCATACTTCTTGGTCTCGGTTTACGATGGAACTCACGTTGTATACCAGATATACTGCGTTATAAACGTCGTCGTAAACCCATCAAGATTCTCCATCGCACCCCTCGCTGTCCTTCAGCGTTCTTCACGAGACGAAAGTCTTCTGGCGGCGTATCAGTAAACTCAAGAATCTATAGGGATGCCAATTGAGCTGTGGTACGTCCCGGTCTTTAGTCCTCTTTGACTACTGATCACCGACTTACCACCTCGTAGGAACGTCCAGGAGCCAAGAAGACGGCGAACGCGCTGAACGATATTTCGCTCTCCATCAAAGCAGTCATCGTAGGCGCTAACGGCAGCGGCAAATCCACTATCATCAAACTGCTCACTATACTCTACGATCTCTCATCCGGGACCCTCCACATCGATGGCATCCCTGCCAAGAAATACCTCGCGTCCAATCTTCGTCTTGCGGCTGCCTCGTTTGCGCGGGACCATAAATTGTTCCCGTTATCTCTTTATGAAAATGTCGGGTCAGAACATCTCGATCATCTATCGGATAAGGTATTGGTGGCGCAAGCTGCTGAACTCGGGAAGCTCGAGGAGGGTTTGCAGACTCCCATCGTGAATTTTATCGGATTCATGGGCCTTCTGATCCGGAACATCCATTACAGAAGATGATTCAGACGCTCAAGAAAGAACTAGATATTTCAGGAGAGGCGGTGTGTCATAGCGTATGCCTGTTTTTTTTTTGGAACGGTGTTAGTGCTTGGCTGACGACGACTTTGATGCTTAGGTCGAGGATGTTCATAGGGCTAGGCAGATCACGTACGTCGCAGTTGATGAATCTAGTTCCTCGGCGCAGAGGGTGAAGTGCAAACTTTTGATCGGCTGTTGAAAGCTAGAGAAGGGAGGACGATGACGTTCGTAACGCATCGGTCTGCACATCTGACGAAATTCGCAGATGTTATTCAACTTGTGAGTCCTTTTCAAACAAAGGTTGATCGAGGTTTCTGAGATGTCGGTATTTAGATGCATGAAGGATGGTGTGGTTAATGTTGCGGAATTGGGTGCAAATGAAGAGTTGATCAACCTGATCTGGGAGTATTCGAATTTCTATAATATTCAGACATAATATTCAGGCAAACGCCTTTCGCGCTGAAACTGTCTCTGATGTGAGTCCCGTCCCTCTTTCTTTTAAATCTTTTTTAAGACCGCTTGTCGTTGTGTCCTTCCTGACGCCTCAAGTAAATTTGTTTTTACTTGGCTGGTGTTGGTCCTCGTGCTTTTTCATCTGGTCCGTGCTATTGAGTTACTTGGTACATCATGGACAATCGGTGGGTGTAGATAAGATGAATGCGTAAATTTAAATATTGGCGGCTTCAATGTAGTACTTACGGCGCTTTTTTCTAATTTAGGCTAATTTAGTTGATTAATAAGTAGAACAGTCAGCTGGGCTTACAGCTTATTCCGAGTTCTCAGGATTGAGAACGAGGTTATGTTGGTATCTATTTTTATCTATTCTTGCGGTGATTGCC
>QLOJ01005443.1:0-11109 GCA_003313625.1 Tricholoma saponaceum
ATGTTTGCTGATGCATGTGTAGAATTATTCCCAGTCACGGTCATCCTATCACTACCAGCTACATGCATATATGATGATATGCCTCCATAGACCCCAGTCCGAGTCTGTGCTGCGAGGAGCCAACCGAAGGTTGGCGACAAGCAGCGCACTGGTTCTAATGTTCTGCAGCCAGTGCTAGTGGTGACTAAGTAGTTACTTGCAAGCAAGGTTCCCGAGCTGAAGAGTTCATGGCAACAGAACCATCTGGACAGAAGAACGAAGCTGTACCTTCGATCATGACTGTGGTTATGCAGGGCGTGAAACGTCTGGAAAATTTGCCCATGAGTCGACGTCAGACGTTCATGAATGTTCGGTATGTTCAAAGGTGCTATTTGGAACTACTTGCAGCTTTAGACTATTTGGAACTGTTCCGTCCACGTATGCGAGGCCTCCGCCCTGCTGCAAGCACGGTGGAAATGAGGGTGGGCGTTTTCACTTTTGATCCCGTTGTGGTCCAGGATTTCATGCGTGCGGGGCTACCTGTCTGGCTTATTCGTCCGTATGACATGCTTCACACCGCAAAAATCAACTCTGTGGTGAACGTACGGCTTCCCGAGGATTACCTTTGTCTGGAAGACTGCGTTCCTCCTTTCAACACGTTTTTCTCCGGCCAAGTGGACCACCCGAAACGATTTCACGCACTGCACACTTTCCTTCGAGCTTTTTTCTCCTACCCGAATCCATTCGAGGTTGTGGATGAACCGTCTGTGAACGACCAACCATTGGCTTCTAGCTCTTGCCAGCATTCACCTTCGTTGGCTAATCGCACCGTGAAAAACAAACCTTCTCAAGGACAACCATGTACAGACCTATTCCACCTCCGCATTCGATATCTGACTTTTTTAACAGACAGCCGGAAAGCCGGTCAAACACATAAACTTTCTGCTGGGCGAAACAAGTTTGTTGAGGAACCAAATCCACTGATACCTCCAGCGATTACCGCGTGGCGTCATGCATTGGCGCAGGTTGATACCAATCCGGCCAATCAAGCAGGATGCTTCAGTCGTCCAACCGATGCGGGTTATGCTTTTCCCGAACCAGGGGTTATCTACGGAGCTCAATCTCCAGTGAGACAAGCGAAATTAATTCGTAATTGGCTTCAGCAACGACCGGCCCTGATCTACAGGCTCACATCCTCGTCGTCATCAGCACGAGTATTATCGAATCAGAGTTGGCGTACGATGCTTACCTATGGTAATACAGAAATCTCACCAGGGAGCCGGGGGCAAACCAAGAGCAGTCAACGCCGTGCGGATATGCGGGAGCTGCTTGGGAACTGTCTGGACGAGGCGGGGCTGGAATTGAAGACAGCAACTGAACAAGTTTTCTGGCGTGAACGAGAACTATCAACAGGAGTGCTTCCTCCCGTCGAAGTCTGCCAGGAAATTCTATGGGAGCTATACGAGCTAAATTTTAGGTTTGAGTTGCTTGCTCTGCACCACCGGGCCCAAGTAGTCATTGACGACTCACCGGAACACCAAGATCGCATGCTGGCTTGCTTCCCGGGACATGGCCCCCTTCTAGTTGCAGATCTCAGCCTTGCCAATCAAGGATTAACAGCTCCTTCAACAGCTGAACGAGCACCTTGCCTTCTTGCGTTAAAACGATTGATGAAAGGCTGGAAGGGAAACGCACCGTCCCAAATCCGGGTCGAGGAAAAGTGTGTTGAGCAATACACTGAAGATGAACTGACTACTTTAGAACAGGCGGTGGCGAAGTTTTATACACAGTCGTTCTTCAACTTCTTCGGTCGTGCAGCAATAGTTCCTCATCGTTTGAGTATTCCATCGTCCAGACCTTTAAATTCTTAACCTACATTGAACTTCCTTTTTTCGGACAGTGGACTTCGTCGTCGTTTGTCTTTGCATGTCTTGCCCAATGTATATGTCACTTGCTTTAGCCTTCGGGCAACCAGGATAAGGAAGGTTCTAGTCGGGTAAGAATATTTCAAGCCTCTCCTTTTTTGTTTTGTTTTGTTTCTGTTTCTGTTTCTGTCTTTATTTTTATATGGCTTACCAGCATTCCCATGACATACGCGTAGCCCTGGTTCCAAAAGGGGCACCTCTAAAAAAGGGCTTCAACCGATGATAGGGGATTGAACGAAATTAGAACAGGGGTGGCAAACATCATTGAAAAAACCAGGGTCGTGACGGCCTCCTCGAATCTGCGCACTGGAACAACCACATTCATGGACGACAGATATTCACTAGGTGACCCCCCTGTTTAACTACTTTATGGTATGCTGCTGAGTTGTACTTTAAACAATGACCAGTGCCTGAGACGGAACGGAGGCATCAAATGGCGTTAGCAAGACGGTACCTGCAATTTCGAGAAGGACGAGCACAGAGGGAGCCTTGTGCAGTGTGTGGTCCTCCTGTGGGTGTTTCAACCAAACCTTCAGAGAGCTGTGTTAACGATGCTTCTCAGATTGGAGACCAAAGCGGTGACGTCTGTGTTGGATGTCGTACTCAGTTAGAGTTTGACAGCTTGCCCCGATTTGTGGTAACAGCAAAGCTCACAATGCGTTCAGCCCCTCCTCAGCTAGAAGTTTTGACGTTGTTGGAACGTCTGCTTGTCACAACGCGTTTTCATGCAGTGAACTGGGCAACCGTAAAGCCAGTAGACGACGAGTCGCGAGGGTACCACCTCGATGCACAACCGTTTCCAGACAGATCCCAGTACTTTGTCATAAAAGTGTTACCGGTGGCGCCTGAAGTGGCTCAACAGGTCCTCAAAATTAGGTTTACGAAGCGTGTGGCTGGTAGCCACCCGTTTGCCGCTTGTCTGGTCGTACGACGTCATTTGGTTTGCCAGGCGTTGCAGTGGCTGATAACCAACAACCCTTTCTACACGCAAATTGATATTGATAAAAAACTGCTGGAAGACTTGCCAGTTGACGGGGTTCCTCCGGACTGGCAAAGTGTCTGGCTTACTCAGAAGGGTAAGCCCAGCGCTAATTAAGAATACTGTAACAGCCCCTGATGACACGCCTGCAGCGATTGTGCCTACCGCTGTCACCAACAAATATTCAGATTGTGAGTGTCACATCCGTCCAGGGTTTCAGTGATTGAAGTGTAAGGGACCACTAGTCGTTCCTCTGGTGGACGAAAAGGATCAGTTCGTTCTTGCACAATGCTTTCCATGTCTTTTCGTTGACGGTACACCGACTATGCAACCTTACTGCGTGGGGGATGCCTCGCGACTAGGGAAGTGGCTGTTCCGACACCATGCCTCCCGAATGCAATACCACCCGGGAGTATCCTATATCTTGTTACGTCAACTACAGCAAGAGCGTTATCACCAGGCAATCCCCACTCTTTCCACAGTGTTCTGCCGGCGAGCTTTTCGTGAACAAGCACGCCAAGGCGGCGTCGTATTGTCACAGATTCCTGGAGCTGATGGCTCAAACAGTGAATTCGTGGGTAAGGCGACTGGTATGATATTACGCCTCGGGCAACCAAACCTTCACGCTAGACTGCATGTTGAAAAGATGAGCAATATAGCAACACGTGTTTTTGACGGCGTCGATAAAGAGTTTGATGCTCTCGTCCGCTCTTTCTCTCCACTCATTACATGCGATTTTTCAACCCAAGACGTTCACAACATCCAGGATTTTCATGATAACTGTGATGCGTTTCTTACAGTTATAATTGGGAATCAGTCCAACGAGGGCCTGTTTGGCTTTGTTAATGGACACCTGGGCCGTGTATTTGACCACGAGCGCACGGGTTTATCTTTGGAATTATTGGTTTGGGTCGATCAACCAGATTCAGCCATGGCAGGCGGTTACAACACCAGCGCCGTCATACAACGAGGCATCTGCAACGAAGGCAACAACCCTCTCCCTTCACAGGGCCGTCAGAAGGTGCCAGCGCTACACGGCGCTTTTACACACAGATGCTTCGGGCCTGGGGTTTCGTTTCGACAGATTCATTCGCCTACACCAAATCGCAACTTGACGATGCAGCAACAGGCAGACGCCAACAACTGTTTTGATGCTTTCTTCTGTCCCGAACTTGCGACGCCTGAATTCCGCGCTCTAATGGTTGACGCTTACCTCTTCTGTCCAACAGAATGGACAGATCGGTCACGGATTGAAGCCGCCATTCGAGCCGCAACAATCGACAACCACACGACGGAGCGAGAGAGGATCTCTTTGCTCACTTGCAACAAGCAATACTCCTCTCATGGTTTCGTGGACTTGGATTCAGAAGGCATTTTCAACACCCTTGTTGCGCTGGTAGACGGGTGAGTGACGAAGGTGTTAAGTGCTACGGCGGCTTACACACATATACAGGGAAAAGGCAGATTGGCCAGCAAGTGTACAACGATACCTTGCACGTGATCCTGAACAAGAAAATTGGAATTTGCTCCGCTTTGTGGTCTTTGAGAGTTACAGTGTGGACGGGCATGGGAACGTGATGGCACCCGTTGTACAACTGCTGGGGAGGGTGCCTACCGTCAAAGCTGGACCCTCACCAGAATGCTTCTATGCTTGGAGAGTCATCCTGTCGCATCCATGGCGCGTGTTTGAAGATCTTCTGGAAGACGGAGGATGTTTCGAGGATAGGTTGCACGAGATAAAAGGGTACACACTGGAGTAACGGGCAACTAAACATTCTCTCGGTGTATACTAGTATTGGATATGACACTCAACCCACCTTTCCCCTATCTGTTCACAGCTCCTAACGTCCGGGTTCTGGATCTATAAACGGTGTCCGTCTGGGACATTATTCCAGCCCCCAGATTTGAATAGGGTGTACACCCCTCTTTATGGTACAAATTTGTTGCTGTACCCTCCCCAACATCCACCACTACATTTACAATGACGACCATTGATACAGTATCAGCCCAACGTGCGAAGATTCTGACCTGTTGGCCGGTGAGTCTGCCTGCCACTTCTTGATTCCATAGTCTGACACGCTCACAGCCGCATTCTGTGATTTTCCAAGCCTTGTTTTTTGGCACGCAATGCTCTCAACCCCTATTGGTACCCGTCCCTCTCGAAGTGGGACCATCGTCGTCTGTGGCAATCGAAGATTTACATAAAGACATATGGTTGTACAAACATTACGAAGGCGAGGAATGTGGCGATTTCCCATGTCTGGAGGAGGTAATCAAGGGAACTCCTGGCAGCGGTTCATTCCACTTCTTCTTTCAGCCCCAGGACGACATTTGTGGCCTTCGTAACTACTGCGTTAAGATTTTGTCACTTTCAAACACTCCCGTTATCGGTGAGATCTTGGTGCTGAAATCTGGTCCAGGTGGTGGGGCTTGCGACATCGTTGAGAGAGATAAGGGGCTCGTGGAGTATCTTATGTATAAGTAAGCGTTGTTGCAACTACCATGAATGCTGGCTAACACTCACGACACAGAATGTTCAAACAAAGTCCTCATTTTCAAGTTCAATACATTTCACGCAAGTATCTCGTTGGTGATTGAGAGGGCGACGGCTGGTCGTATAGAATTTATTTTCATGAAAGTCAAGGGTAGTTACGGTTTGAACATTGCAAGAAACAGATCAAAACAGATCGTTTATACGTGACACCTTCCATCAGCTAAGTTGACCTCTGACAATGGCACTATCCGATAACTGTTAGACCGACTAATGATTACAGCAACCCCCGCACCTTGAGACCAGTGCCTTGACATGCTTCAAATCAGAACAGTGCATGTCAACGATGGTGTTTAGTCCGTGGTGTTTCACGACCAGCAAATTCCCCACCCATTCATGCGCAGGCAGCAAAGCTGCGACTGCCCGGTTCGCCCGGTAACCATTGTTTTGGTTTGCTACAAAGATGGTAAACCCTGCAGACAACCGTGGGCCATTGGGGAGGGACTCGAAGTAAAACCGTCCATCTGACAACGCCCTCACGCCCGCAGTGCAGCGAAGGCGCAGCCACATGTCTGTCGCAAGATCATCGATGGTGAAAAGTGTCTCCAAGCCATACGACAAGGGGACGGGCACTAATACAGGCTTCCTCGAGTGCGTCCCGAAAAGATACGCGTTATACATGGTGTGAAACCCCTGTGAAGGGCGCAGTCAGTAACTGTTGGCAACTTCATTCTAGTTGGACAAGATCTACAGAGTGGGGGGAAAGGACTGCTGCCTTGAGGAATGCGACAGTGTGTGGAACTGTGGACCTCCACCGGTATTGAAGTTCGCGGGGCATGATCAAGAATGTGACATTGGATGATGCTGACATGCGCTCCCCTTTTATAACTGCGACCTTCACAAGCCCCTGTTCCTTCCTCCTCCGCACCCTGATGGCATTCTTCAAAGTTCCGGAAATGGTCTCTGAGGTCCAGTATCACTGTGACCTCAACATGTCAAGGGCGTTCCGGGGCGTTAACCCTTGGACGATGGAGGCTGTGGACACTTCTTTTAGGAGGCGAGCCACAGAATATCTGGCGCCGTTTATTGGGGACAACGGTAAGCCAAGGAATCCTCTTCAATGACAATGGCTAAAGGGTCAACACTAGTTGATGCTTTCTGGGGAGCCGTCACCGCTGACGGGGGAATCGTGTTCGCGTCAATGGCATTGGCACTGTTCCTTCCAGAAGGGGAATTGACTTGGTCACCGCCAAACCTCAACCTGGCTGTCCCAGCGGGGCAGGGAACCACTCTACACTGTTTTTTGGCCGAGAGAGGGTACACTCCACACCTTGTGACAGTTCCCTGGCATTGGTCCAAGAACGCACTGACCCATACCGTGTTCAGGATGAGGAATAAGCCTCGAACCATATCGATTACTGAGAGCCAGGACTGCTCAGTACTCACAGTCGTGTTCGGCTGTGTCTCCACTGCATCCATGATCGCTGTGACGCCCCGACGAGCCTTCGTGTTTTACCCCACGTTGACAGCTGCGAAACGCGCTGTGGGGGGTTACCGTGCGCCAAACCAAGCAGACATTGACAAGCACAAGGCCAGGGGAATTCTGCTTGAGCCAGATACAAGTGCGTGGCGGGAACCTTGCGGCGATGCGTGTGGTGCAATAGAACGGAGAGTCCGAGGGTGTGCAGGCATCGAAGTTACAACCTGGCGCAGACGGGGGGTCGAGAGTGTAGCATTGGAAGCTAGCTCTTATGCATGGCAGATTGGCAATACATGCCACAACCGATGGTGCCCTCACTTTGGACGGTATCCTTTGTTCTAAGCACATATGTGAATTACAAGCCGTTACATTTCTTGCTAAGAATCAAAGCATGTTTCAAACACCGGCTATCCCGAAGCCGCCTCCTTGTTTAACTGGAGGCTAGGCCATACTCTTGTCCATTTCCAGGACCGTGTGCAAGATCACTCGATCGAACATTTCAGAAAAAGATCACTCAAAAATCTGCACTTGGCAATTTAGACTGTTCTTTTGGATTAGTACTCGAACTGTCTCTCGATCGATTTGTGACTTGCACAACCAAGCCACTCATGTGAAAACCGACGTGAAAGGAGAGACAAGCTAGGGGGTATAATAGGCTAGAGGGAATTTTGCGTAGAGTTGACAATTTTTTTAACGTGCCCCGCATGACAACTGGTGTGTGCTTCACTGACTACCATTCTGTGGAAGCTAATAACGCAGCGAATCCGTACAGAAAACTTAGAACCCATTATCCGTTTCCTCCATCAGTTGGAGAGTTGCGTTACAGTTGCGTCTTGTGGTGTGTGTGCACGTCGGGCAGGCGCCGACGACTTGCGCTCAGTGCCTCTCAGCAACGTGCGAGACTTCGAGGTGTTGGAGGCCGATTCCACGTACCCTTTTGCCATTATTAACGGCATGTCGCTGTACCCTGATGGTGTGGCTGCCGATTGCTGTCAAGTTTGTGAGACATGTCTTCACTCTCTGGTGAATTGTGTGACGCCGAGGTTTGCCCTTAAGAATGGGTGGGCAATTGCAGACATCCCGCCAGTCCTCATTGACTTGACTCTTATGGAAAAGCTAGCTATTACGAGGCGGTTCTATTTCATCCACCGCGTGGTGGTTCATGGAGCACGCGGAATGCAGAGGGTGAGTATTGAGGTGTTGCCCCTCAAGCAGTTTGAGGGCGGTTTCCTGGAAACAAACACCCTGCCCATCTCCTCTGCAATGCTCATGAAGTTGGTCGAGGTCGAGTTTAACATTCCAGAAAGCGACCCCCTTCCCGACTTGGCATGCATCACTGTTCGCCGTGAGCGTGTCCGAGCCGCACTTCTCTGGTTACAGGTTCACAATCCTTTTTACAATGACATCAAGGTCCTGAACGAGCAGTTGGACTTGTTCCCTGTGCACGGTGTTCCTTACCAACTTGCACCTTTTATCTCTAATCGTCGTGGTAGGGTACATACTTAATCATCGGGGCGTCACTGACCACCTGTTCCTAGACGCAAAGTGCAGTGCTCACTCAGCTCTCCCTACCGCCGGTGTGTGTCTTTCTTTGGTGTTTGTTTTCATGCTAAGCCCCCCTCACCAGATATAGACCTCAGGACGGACGATGGAGAACTACAACTGGGAGCATGCTTCCCCCTCCTATTTCCTGATGGCGTCGGCCCATTCAATGGCCGTCACGGCAAGATTCAGGTCGGGCAGATCTGCAGGTGGGCAACTCAGCATGCGTCATCGCGGTTCCGTGACGACCCTGCATTCAACGTGTTCATGCTAAACGCTATTCGTGTGTATGAACGACGTGCACAAGGCCAGACTCATCCAGGGCGCCTCTATGGGCTGACAGACCTCACTGTGAAAGAGTCCGTTGCATACTTTGTGCAGCGGAGTTTTGGGGGGGCGACGACTAATCCAAGGCTCGCTGCGGAATTGACAGGGATGATTATGAGGCTAGGAAACCCATCGGCCGTTATCAGTGTCCGCCCTCGCAAGGTGACATGGCAGCCTAGAACAGTTTTAGAACAGATCGCGCGGGTGTACCAGATGCCTGACTGGGATGAGAGACGGTGCGATAGTGCTCTGTGGAATTTCATTAACCTGCGCTCAGCGATCACCTCCAAACTGCTGGCATGGGACCGGGAGAACAAAGCTGGGCTGTTTGGAAAAACGCGAGCGTATCTCGCTTTCGGACGCCCGTCAAGCGCCAACAACGAGTTGGAGCTGCACGTCGTCTTGTGGCTGGAAGTAGAAGGAGGTGGGAATGACACATTAGAACCCAAGGCGATCATGCAACGAGAGCGTGTGGGTCTCGATCAATTCCAAGAAGGCGGACAGAGGGGCAGCCAGGAGCGTTCCGCTCACGATGTCTTATCTGCTATACTCGGCGAGTATAACAACGTCTCTTACCTTGATTACAGCTCGCCTGAAGGCCGAGAGCGCATCGCAAGCATTTGGCACTCGATTATGGGTCCTGCAAGACTTCCTACTGTCATCGACGCGGTGTTGGCGACCTGCAAGACCGATGGCGCTCTGAAAGGACGACGGGCGTTGATCAACGATGCAGTTCAAGACGTCATGCAGACGGCGACTGACTTCAACCATGCCGAAGTTGCGTTGCTGACTGGGACTGCAGGACTCACTGCTTTTTCACATCGCTTCATTGACATTGAAGCTGATCTCATCTTGGCATCGTTGAGAGGGAACATGCCATTGAGAGACGAAAATTGGTATGACTACTACCGGTTTGTTGACCACACTGTCTGACTGCTCACAGGACGGCAATGTACCCCGGGCAAGTGCTCCGATATGCTGTACGCCCTGCGGAGAAGGACCACTGGACGTTCCTCCAGTACGTTCTAACAAGTGCCGAGGATGCAACAGACGCCAGTGCATTGGCAAGGGGGGGACGACTGACCCCGAAGGACTATATGCCGCGTCTTCTCGGTTTGCTCCCCATCTGCAGTTCTGACCCCGAACTCTACTATGCGTGGAAGCTGTTTCTCGTCAAACCATGGAGAGCCATCGATGATTTGAAAGGAGGGTTCAGCTCATATGAAGAGGCGTTGGATAGCCTGCTCGATAATTCGACCTACTTGCTCGCGTTGTAACTCCTTTTTTATGTATTTATCACCATCCTTTCTTTTTGACATTTGTGTAAAGTAGCATGAAATGATTTGTTGAAAATTAGCCCGTACAAAGATAACTATTCAACATCCCTCATTGGCTCGAGCGTAAACCATATCCATCTCCTCCTCACTTAACATTCTGAACACGACAACTGGCAGTTGCACGATATCAAACGAGAGTCGCGCTTCAGAATCCAACAACCTCCCTGAAGCTTTAGCTGGCATCTGGTACCACCAAACGGTAGCCGACTGCTCCTCGAAATCTGTTTAGTGAAAGGGTTAGCAGACGCTTGGGCTATCCTCCATGTTGATACTCACACGGAATCTCACCCCCAAAGAAATTGTACAGTGCTCCAAGCCTTGCGCTGCCATCTATACATACGTAACGTTCAGTGCCGTCAGCGCCAACAGCGGTAGAAAAAAGGAGCGGGTGCGTGTAGAAGTTATTGAAAAGCGAATCGATAAAGTGGGCTTGCATAGAGGCGTTCCACTCTACCCTTGAATGAGGGGGGCCGTCAAAGCATATCTTCCCGGCTTGGAGAAGCTGCAACAGGTAAATTGTTGAAAATGTCGTAGTGCTGTGTGCTGCGAGCCGGGGTCTACCAAGCTTGGGCGTCGGGCAGGTTGAGCGAACGTCGTCGGGCAGTCTCTCTGACATGAGGTGGAAAAGGGGAGTCTGGCTGTCGTTAAAAAAACCGGGGGGAATGGACACACTTGCTATGAGGAACACAGGTCTCACTTTGCATTAGGGGGCCACTTTAAGAGGATTACATACACGTGTGACTAACGGACAAGGCGTGAATCTAAAGCTCTTTGCAAGCAAGGTCTTCGCCGGCGCCCAAAGTATGAAAAACTTAACCCTCATAAATTCCGCGTCAAATATGGGACTCAATCTGGACACAAGGGGCCGTCGCAGGCACCGGCATAAACCTTGCTTGCAAGTAACTACTTGGTCACCACTGGCACTGGCTGCAGAACATTAGATGTCTAACTACTGAACCAGTGCGCTGCTTGTCGCCAACCACAAACGCCGTCACGCCCGACGGGTCTATCATCGGCGTTCTTGGGCAACCGCTCACGCTAGCCGATTG
>QLOJ01005447.1:0-12263 GCA_003313625.1 Tricholoma saponaceum
AAGACTTCAAGTTCTGCGTCCTCTTAAGGTGACATTTCAACGTAATATCAGCCCAAGGCAAGTTATATTAGAGGTGAAGAACCATCGAGCATAGACGCATACAATTCAAGTTCAAGCTCAAGGAGGACGATGCCAAATCAGACCAAACCTCGGCAATTCCCGAATTGGGCGACGCGTACACCAGTGAACGCGTCAGTTGTCCATAATATTTACGTTTCTTACCATGGTATGTCCCAGTTATTCGCGGTACATTGTAGATTTAACTAGATTAAAACAGGCCAGACGATACGATAGTAAGTGTGTTAATGAGCCAACCTGCGATCACTCATTCATCGTGATCAGGTCGTACAACGATATTCTCGCCGGAAGGTACGTTTGACATGGCTTCCCCTCCTCTCAGATGACTTATTCGATTCTTTTCAGGTCGGCTGTATCAAAGTCAGTAACTAGAGGCAGATTGGATTTGAAACTAGTGCTAACCCGTGCGTTTAAACAGTCGAATATGCCATGGAGGCCATCTCGCATGCAGGAACAGTCTTAGGTGTCCTAGCGAAAGATGGGGTTGTTCTTGCAGCTGAAAAGAAGGTCACAGGAAAGCTCTTGGATCTGTCACTTGCAAAGGAGGGAGGGTACGGAGGCAGTGGGGAGAAGATTTACCTACTCAACTCGTGCGTCCCAAATTTCTTACAATCCGTTTGGTCTCATATTCTTTTCTTTTTTCAATAGAAATGTGATAGGAGGGGTAGCTGGACTCACAGCTGATGCGAATTCACTTGTCAACTATGCACGGACAGCGGCTCAACGACATCTGGTGACGTACAATGAAGATATTCCTGTTGAACTTCTGGCACAACAACTTTGCGATATGAAGCAGGGTTATACGCAATTCGGTGGTAACGACATTATCCTTTATACGAGTGCCCGTTATGAGTGCTCAAATCAAACTACATTTGCAGGTCTGCGACCGTTCGGTGTATCTCTCCTTTACGCAGGCTATGACCCCCATTACCATTTCCAACTATACCACTCGGATCCATCAGGCAACTACTCCGGATGGAAAGCGACTTGTATCGGAGCTAATAATGGCACTGCGCAAAGCTTGTTAAAGCAAGAGTACAAAGATGACATAGTTGTGAAGGATGCGATCGGACTGGTATTGAGGACGATGAGCAAGACGATGGACAGCACAACGTTAGGGAGCGAGAAGCGTAAGTGTCATTATGAAAACTTCATAAGCATGTTGACATTTTTCCATTATCTCAGTCGAGTTCGCTGTTCTGACGGTGGATCCTGAAACCAAGCAGCCAAAAGCAAAGATTTACAGACCTTCCGAGATCGATGCTTTGCTTCTTGCAGAGGGACTGACAAAGAAAGACGAGGATACCGAGATGAAGTAAATCTGTAATTTTACCTCGTTTTCAATTGATTGGTTTGACAATCTGCGATATGAGATGTTACAAGTTATATAGAGAGCGGTAAGCACATGATAAGCGGTGCAAGGGGGTGTAGTTAAGTCCAAGCGAATTCCACTAAATTAGTTTCAATACACATAAAGGGGTTAATCATCAATGGCATGCCATTCCTTTGCCATTTGAATCGGATAGTACTGCGTCTACATTCATTGTAGAGCCAAATATATAGTGACCAATCGCAGCACCAAGGACAACAGAGAGGATTAGGTAGGCCTGTTAGGCAACAGTGTCAAAAAGCGCAAAGGACAAGTAGATATGGCGGATACAGACATTGTAAGTCATGAACACAAGCATCAAAAAGAATGACAAGCAAACACTTGCACCATAGAGTAATGCCCGAATCACACGCGACACGGGCGGCACCGGGGTCCTGCAAACATACTATGAGCACTGTCGATGAAAACCAAATGTCGAATATCGAACTCACCCTGTTGCAGTGACTTTCCATAAGCTCTTTCCTAACAGTGCAGAATGCTCCTGTTCAAGCGCCTCGGGCGTGCTCCTTCCGCTTGAAAGACGCAACTTTCCCTTTCCTTTCGCATTAAGTGCCAATGCGAGATGGAGATCGTACTTCTTTTGAATCTCGCGAAGATACTCATAGAAGATCCCCAGCGCAACAATGACCATACAGGAGAAGACGAACGAGGAATTGGATTTGATATGCCAGTCCGGAAAGACGATGCAAGTGTTGATTATCTGGGTGTTCCTGAGCTCTGGAGTTAGAGTACCCCTGCAAAGACCGGTGTAGTTGGCGTACCATAGCATGTGCAGTTGACACTTCGGTCCCATATCGTGTCCTCCATGATCCATACCAATTATGAGAGTAGGAAACTTGGCTAGTTCGTCTTGTATTGTAAAGTAAGAATACTGGTTACCGTTCACTTCAGATGTTTGACGTGCACGTGAATGATCACTATCAACCAATTGGAAGCACCTGTCCAACGGTGCTTTCGTCTCTCAACTCTGAAGAGATTGACAAAATCACTGACAAACTTCTACAAAGTCACATACAAACTATTACGGTAGAGCTTGTCTGGTTCCTCCACTTGGAACGAGAATGAATTCGTTGCAATCCTTACACGGAGAAAAACAGACACCTCTCGAGCACCTCCTTCGTGCGCACTTCCAAAGACTCGCCCTATTTGTTTCAAGTTGGTTCGGAAGACTCTACGACCGAATAACCAGGGATGGCGTGGGGCCGACATTATTGAATCGAGAGAAGCCGGAGCAGGATGATGTTATGTCCCGATGCCACGGTCGAGTTGATCCTACAGACGCCGGTAGACGGAGAATGCAATGGTGTGGCCGAAAGGGGCTGGTGTGTCATTCTAAAGACTTCTAGGCTCGTTAAGCGGAAAGATCGGCTGAGGAATGTTGGTCTCGGCCCAGTTGACAATTTCTGGGAGTGCGTTAAGCACGGGTTGTGAAGACGGGTACTCCAAAAGCTGAAACAGCGTCGGAGAAAGAACCATATACTTCCCCTGGGAAATGGGAAATAGTGCACCTATGTACCCGATCCGGGAGCCAGATCACTCATGGCCTGCTGGACCTCTAGGCGTTCCATCACCGCACGGTGCAGACTGGAACGAGATTTCCTAGACTTCGGTTTTCCTGCTTGTGCTTCTGACGCAGCACTTGCATGCTCAGTGGGCTGTGCTGGTGTATCCTTAGTGGGCAGCCGCATGTGAGCCGGAACGATGACGGGAGTCGATCGCGGTGGTGGAGGCCACTGTTGTATTCCGTGAATGAAGAAAGGATTGAATATAGAGATTAGCGAACTTACCCCACGATTGGGTTGATTGAAGTGTAACGCAGCCCAGGGAGGGTACTCTTTCTCAAGCCGCACGATGTGGTTTTCAAGAAACTGAAGTCGGTCGAGGAGGAAACGAGGCGGAGAAGGGACTGTCATGGAGTCATTACAACTGGAAGTGTACACCCCCATCATTGGGACTTACCATATCGAACTGCAAGATGACTCTCAATATTACTCAGACGCTCATCGAGACCAGGATGCCGATCTGATGCAAGATCATCTTGGCTTTGCCGCAAGCCTGCTTTTGCGTCCATACGAGACTCCGAGCTTTCAGATTTCTGTTTTCCTTTCGCCTTCTTCGAAGGTTCCAGCACCTTGACAGTCCTGCTCAGGGGTCCTTCCTCATTTTTTGCAATGTCATATTTCATTTGCACATCTCGATCCAGCTGTTTCGCGTCCACGCGAGCACAAGAGGAAATGTCTGCGACGAGTGTGTTGGCGTCCTTGTTAAGACGCCGTCGCTTCTCCGCTAGAGTGTATACAAATTCAGCGCGGTTAGACGCATCATTTCGGGCCCGATTCTGGGCCAGGAATGCTGATATTGATTTATTTATCTGAAAGCCAGTCAGAATAATCTATAAAGGATCCGAAAAGGCCTAACGGTTGAAGGAGAACGAGGTTGAGCCCCGTTTGCAAGATGCACGTAGTCCAGCTTTCTCTCTTCCAGCGGTCGTTCTGGCAACTTGTCATCGCTGTCCGTAGATTTTCCTAGCGACTGGCACGAAGTATTAAGATGCATGTATATATGCCTTTGAGACCGGAAGAATACCCACTGATATGTTTTTGCTGAGTTCTGTCAGTGCATCAGGAACCTTCTTCTGCTCCCATGCAGGGTTCATGACCAGAATGTCAGCTTCAAATCCAGCTACAGCTTGCATCAAGCCCAATCTCCTGAGGAACGACATAATGACTTCATCCCAATGGCGATACGATTCTGAAGGGGGCGGTGACGGAGATGGTGTTGGAGACTTTGGCTTTGATGAAATGTTAGCCTGAGTTGGGGTTCCAGGCGTATATATCAGCCGAGGGGCGTCACTAGTTACATTTTGAGGTTGGTATTGCATGAAAGATCCTAGCTGGGGAGCCTGGTAATTTCCAGGATAAGAGTATCCTCCCACAGATGGCCAACCGCTTTGCCATGAGGAGTAGCTGTAGTAGGACGGGTTTCCTGAAGAGCTTGAGCCAGCAGCGGCTTGTGGAGAGTAATAAGGCTGAGTGGATGTTCCAGCGTGGTTTAAGTTGTTGGCTTGAAGAGCATGCAGATGAGTTAGGTGTACAGGAGTTTGCGAACCTGTGGCAGAAGGGTCATGTCGTTGAACAGGTCCTGAGGAGGGTGTATCGGACTCGGTCATGTTGAGTTGGAAATTTATTGTAACCGTGGCTGTGCTCCACTGTACTACTTCATCTAGTCTTTTGGATATGCTTACGATGAACGCTCGAATATGACGAAGGATCTTGGACGCCTCTCTGAGTCCATGTTTACGAATGGTGGCTTCTCCGATACCTCTCCAATCACAACGATCATGATCAGATTCCCGAGTCTATTCTGGCATTCCGCAACATTTGTCTACATTCCATTTAGCACCGTCTGGTCCAAATCCTAAATATGACGAAGTCGCTATTGGCACGATACTTCGCGGTTGCATTGAAGAATAACTGCGCATGGAAAATACTACCGGTATGGTCCAGATCCTTGACAAATTATTTGTACGCCTCGGAACCAAGCCTGAAATCCGTGACGCCGACGGGTGGAATAGCGTACACGATCGTATGCTAGTGGAGGTTAATCGTTACTACTCGCATAACAAATGCTGCCGAATGGCAATACGAGACGGAAGCAAAAATGCTGCTATTCTACCTATTCCCTGCCTAGGAGTCAAACCCAGCACATGCAAGAAGGATCAATCTTAGTTGCAGCATGCATTGTTACACCTACTATATTTGCTACAAGACAAAATGCATGTGTTCACAATTTTTTTTTGAAAAGGCAGGTGCAATTATTCTGCAAATGCAATATTCATTGATTTTGAAGCGTACATATGTGTGGGTATTATAGTCCATCAAGTGCTATATTCTACGAAACGTGTATTCTATTTGCTTTTCTATCATTGCGTCTTGCGGGTCTAATAAATAAAAGTCATGATGTAGAAACTCAACTAGCGAGGGATAGCGCGATGATCGTTTAAAGTGCATCAGGAGACAAATCATAAAGCATGTGCAAAGGATCCCAGGTACTGGTTGTGCTAAAGGCTGATTTGGCATCGTCCCCGAATTCGGAACGTGAATCGATGGTTTCCTGAGCAAGAAATCTGTTGAGTACGCAAAGGTCAGAAACAAAAATGGTCACGCACATCGAAGTAATGGTGGGCAAGTGTTCGAGGGGCTAGAAACACTAAGTTGAAAGCACGATGTCAGATATTTAAATTACTCACTCCTTGGCGTCTTTGGCAGGCGACAATTCGCACCACTCTGGAGGATGTGGTATGCTACCAGGCCCGACCTAATGAAATATATTTGTTAATTGTCAAAAGGATAGAGGATTTGTGAGCCTTACCAGCCAGTTTGATGTGAAGCACCAAGCCCCCGACCATTGTCGGCATGGAAAAACTAATAAAGAGTTAGCAACCACAAGGTAACAGAGTGGGGAATTCTTACCTCATAGAACCAGACATAGTCACGGAAATGGGGATCGTAGTCCAACTTTGGGTTACCTCCGTTCGTTGCCCGGCGTCCCTCTACGTCGCGACCGAATATATGGATAATTCGATGCTGGATTTCTTCCGCCACAGATATGAGATTCATGTAATCACCGCTTCCGGTCGGGCATTCCACCTATCGCGCTCAATAAGAGATATTAGTTTGTTGAACATGCCTTTAAACGTACCTGCAAGTCATCACCGTAGTATTGGTAGAAGCGCTGAAGACTTTCTATGAGTAAAAAGTTGGTGGCAAGCCCTACAAGTGGCGGTGAGTGAAGTATAGAGTATGGTCAAACAGCACCAAGACAAACTTACAGATTGGACCTCTCCAGTTCGAATTCCCGCCAAACATTCCAGACTTTGAATCTCCAGGCCAATAGCCGACTTCATAGTGCGCTCCGTTGACATCCATCCCCCATGGATGGTCTTTATGGTGCTTTGACAGACTAGCACAGTAATATTTCAGCTTTTCACCCCAGTTAGGACAGCACAAGAAACGCACGATCTAATACCATACGCACTCAAGAACTCATCCTCATCTAACATTTTCTCCAGAATCTTTACGAGCCGTTCTTTACTTGCGAGTGCCAGAAGCCTTCGCTGTTCCTTTCCGCCAGCTATTTAAATAGGCGTTCATTTTTTGGGAGTTTATAGACTAAAACGATATCACTCACTCTTCATATTAGCCATATTCCTCGCAGAGACCTCCGGCCAGTTATCAAGGAACCATTCGACACGTTTCTTGAACCCCGGGAACCGATTTAAAACAGCCGGCTCAAGAACCATCGTTGCATACAGGGGAATGAGGCCCACAAGACTGCGCACGGGCAGCTGCATTGTATTCGCAGGGCCGAACTCGATGGCGTCATAATACATTCCGTCTTGGTCGTTCCACAAGCTGACTTCATTATCGCCTTCTCTGTAGGTCATGGCATCCGCGATGTAGATGAAATGCTGCGTATTCATAGTTTGGGTATTAGGAATAGCAGGAGGACACGGAGGACATGACAGACCTCAAAAAACTTGGAAGCAATGTCCTCGTAAACAGGGTTGTGCTTGGCTAGCTCAAGAGCCATATTCAACCTTGTGCATGCGTAAGGATAAGCTCGATCGCCAAATGCTGGGTATGGAACGTACATATTTAGACAGTAGAAGGCCATCCAGGCTGTCCCATCCGCCTGACGCAACGTTCCACCGGTAGGTAAAGGTTCTGACCGATTGAATGCTCCGATATTATCAAGCCCCAAGAAACCGCCTTCAAAAACGTTGTTTCCGCCTTGATCCTTCCGATTCACCCACCTGCATACAAAACCAGATGTCAGTATTTGTGAGTCAAGAAGGAGTAAAGTTTGACCAAGTAAAATTAAGCAAAAGCTTCTGGAAGACGCGTTCAAGGAAGGGCAAATCCTCCTTCCCGTGTAGCTTGCGTTCAATTTTGAAAACTCGGAAAGTTGCCCTACAATCGCGACATGTGAGTGCATATAAGATTTCAAATGAATGGATTACAACATACCAAGCATGCACTGGCGGGTTTACATCGCTGAAGTTCCATTCGTAGGCTGGGATCTGTCCGTCCGGTTTCATATACCACTCACGTGTAAGCAAATCGAGCTGCGATTTCGCAAACGCGGGGTCAACAACTGCCAATGGGATGCAGTGGAAAGCAGTATCCCAGGCCGCGAAGAAGGGGTACTCCCACCTAGCAATAAAAATAAATGAAAACATTTGTGCATAGATGTATGACGAACGTACTTGTCAGGCATGGACAGGATGTCCTCAATATGTAGGTGCCGCCATTCCTAATAGATCAAATCCATCAGGCTCTCTCTGGACAGAAAATAAATAACAAATACTTGCCCTATTCCGAATAAACTTCCTCCCTGGTGGTGGCTTCGGTTGGGCGGGATCACCCTCTATCCACTCTTTCTGCACAAATCTGTAGTACTGTTTGGTCCACAACATACCACCGAGTGCCTGTCTCATGATCTGCTTGAGATCATCGCTAATCGGGCCTAGCACAAGGGAAGCATAGAACTCATCCGCCTCTTGCCTTCTCTCCTCGACCGCATCATCAAAAAGTACTTCGTCCTCCAAGCTTAGATCCTTCCCTAGCCGCAACGGAGTCAGCTTCAGCCTGACGACTGCACATCCTCCGTGTCCTGGTACATCCGCAAATGTGTAATGAGCAGCAGATTTGGTTCCGGTCTGCTCGGGATTGACAAACGACTGGCTTGGGGGGAAAGGAGTACATGGGCCCTCTTCTACGACGTCTGGGCGTTCATTTCCGAAAGACGACGCAGTTCTGGAACGGATGCGAGGTGAAAAAAAGCCTTCTTCAGATTCTGACACGGGTGGGCGGTGGTTTGGTATGATTTGATCATGGAAGGCATCTTTGACGTATGGAGTCTCGTTCGTCCCGCCATAAAGTCTGCTGAAATTGGTGTTGTTTTCAGTAAAGAGAAGCGTGGGCTCGATTGCGTCGAGTTCTGGGTCAACTTCAAAGTTTGTCGATGCACCGACCGGAGGTGGAGAGGGAAGACAATAGAGGTGGGTTTTTCCTAAAGAAGGGTGGCGTGCTGTAATGCGGTTGATCCTGTTGTCTTCTGTTCCCTGGACCGAAGCAGTTAAGATGGGCATGGGTGGCTTTTCCAGAGGCCAGGACCACGTATTAGGGAACCAGAGTTGCGGGATAATATGCAGCGTGGCGGGATCTGGACCGCGATTGTAGGATGTAATGCGGATGTAGATATTGTTTGGGTCATCTTCATCTTTTGCATACTAGAAATGCCACATGATGAGCAGAAACTTCAACAGAATCATATATCGCAAACGAACCTCAACGAACACATCCCAATAACGATCGCCTTCAAACACGTCTGTATCCATGATCTCATATTCTGTAACGTCGCGATTCCGATTTTGATTTTCAGAGACCAGCTCCTCGTAGGGATACCGACGTTGAGGATACTTGTACAAAAACTTCATGTACGAATGTGTTGGTGTCGAATCGAGATAGTAATAGAGTTCTTTGACATCCTCGCCGTGGTTTCCTTGATGGCCAGTGACACCAAAAAGACGTTCCTTAAGGATAGGATCCACGCCATTCCAAAGAGACAGTCCAAAGCAAAGACGTTGATGATTATCCGAGATACCTGCAATTCCATCCTCGCCCCATCTGTATGCACGAGAGCGAGAGTGTTCATGAGGGAAGTGGCTCCACGCATCGCCGTTGGCAGAATAATCCTCACGGACAGTGGCCTGCATACACCCAATCAACATCCTATCCACCAAAAGATCGCAAACAAGCGGATACTGACCCATTGACGATCGCTGAGATATGGTCCCCACCTCTTCCAGTGTCTTTCCTTCTTCTCATCCTGTGAAAGGCGGTGCCTCTCTACACCTTTATACTGATCCCCGAGTGCGGAAGCAAGGCGTTCACGGTAGGTACGTGAGTCTGTCGTCTCTCCGACCTGAGGGGCATTTGGCGAGGAATCAGATTGCTTTTCTCTCTGTGGTGGTGGTGTTGGAGTGGCAGGTGGTTTAGGAATGTTGATTGTAAGTGCTGGAGAGGCTGGTTGGCTTGGATCTGGGGTTGAACTACCTCCCCTGAATAACTTTTCTTGAACTCTTTTGAGGGCGTCGGTGGCCATAGCACCTGGACGTTGACACTGGGCACGGCGATGACGCGGATATCACTGTGCTGTGCTTGTGGTGGTGGTCGAATCTCAAGTTACAATTTGATCTCGATCGCCGTGATCCGCTAACGGGAGTGACGCGATTTATATTGACGCGTCCGGTTTCACCTCTATGTACCAAACAGATACAATAGTTGTTCCGTCGTATGGTAACAGTACTAGTTTTGATATTCATCTTATCCTGTGCTAAAAGTGCGAGATGATTTTTCATATACACATCACCTCAAATTTCAATGATGCGGTAATATCAACTTGAAGGAAAGTTGGGGTAGACAATACTATAGGAAGCTATGGATATCACTGCAAGTGTGGTCATATATACGTAGGTAGTAGATGGATCCCAAAAAAAATGTCCTGGAAGGTATAATGCGACAATACGAAGGCATAAACATGAGAATGTAGATTGATGCATGAAGGGAATAGATGTGCAGCTGAAGCATGAACTAGTAGTGCAATGCAAGTTGAAGAGGAAAAAGAAATACTAAACGAGAGTGAAGTCAACCAATGAGAAACCATGCACATCCCGAACCGGCGAGAAGAGGCGTAGATTTCTATGCTTTTGACAAGAGAGGAGTTACAACAAACCCCAAAACAAGAGAATGACATAGCCAAAAGAACGTCTCATTATCGCAGGGCAGAAGGCGGGATCCTCCAGTCCCCATCGAAATCAGCAGCCAACAGGACACTCGCCGTCCAATCTTCGCGTTCTCCATCATCGTCTAGCATCATCAAATGATTTGACGAAGCGACGCTAGAGGTCGACGCCGCTGCCTTCGCACGAGCAGGGTATGGGCGCAGATGGTTCGGTGCCGATGATGCTTCTGGCTCGTGAGGAGGGGAGACGAGGGAAAGAACCGATTTCGCCGCAGGCGACGGAGAACGATTGAATCGATCTGCGATCGGGGTCTGTCCATGGCCAGGTGACATAGTAGACGATAACGAAGTTGTTGACATCGACGCAGAGGGAAGTATGGGAAGCGGCCGTGGCGAAGTAGACGTGCAAGGCGGCTGTTCCCGTTCGTCTGGCGCAGGTGAATTTGAATCAGTCCGGGATTCAAGATTAATCCCCAACCCGATGTTCAATGATGAGCTCTCGATGGGTGTTTCCAGCTTCGGCGGGAGTGTAAACGTACTCGACTGTGGAGCAGTGACCGCCGACAGCGGTGTCGACACCGAAGAATCACTCGCAGACCGTGGAGCCTGGAGATATGGTCCAGAGATGGTTGGTTTCCCACCCACTACGGGCGACGAGATATTCTTCAAGCTCGAAGCAGACTTTTTCGCGAAGAGTAGCTGTAGCGAGGGCTTTTTGAGCCTTTTGCCTAATATTAACGAGGGAGAGGGTGAGTCTGGGGACCGCGAGCCGTCCGCTGGGAAAGGGTGGAACGTAGATGGGGAGAAGTTTGGGAGGGAGAGAACAGGGATAGAGCGTCGATTCTCCACTCCTGTAGGGGATGTGCGTGAGTTTGCAACTTCCGTTGCAGATGTAGGGAAGTGGATAGGGCCAGTAACGGGAATAGGATTGCTGATCACCGGCCTGCGTGGTGTCGTAGGCGATAACTCCATAGGCGGTTCCGCAATGAGAGGAAGAGGTCTTCCTTGCTCTTGCGGTTTCTTACCAAACAAGTCACTATCCACAGGAATAATAGGCAAGTGTGCAAAAGATGAATGAGCGGACGAATTCGTCGTCGAGGTCGACGTATCAGACTCCGCAGAAGAAGTAAGGAGTGGAGGGGATGTCGAATGATCAACATAATTGCGCGATGCATTGTCTGGATCCGACATGAATGATGATCCATCATCCCTCAACGACGAACCACTTTGAACAGGATCGCTGACCGGCTGCGACAGCAGCGACGAATCGTCCGTATCCAGATACATCGTCGACACCGGTTTCCTCGGGCCCAAGAGCCTAACCCGGGTTGCCGCCCCCACCTTCCCACCTTCAGAAGACGCCTGATACTCCACCGAGCTCGGCACATCCTCTGATGTCCTCCCAGCACTCTCACTCTGCAAGCTCTCTCTCTCGCCATCATCTTCCTCGGTCCCGTCTCGTGCATCCAAGAACTCCTCCTCAGCGTCACCCATACTCTCTGGTCTAATGTCAATAACATCCCTCTGAATAACCATAACCGGAGCCTCCTCCCATATCCCCTGTGCTTCACACAGCACCCGCAATAGCGGCGGGTTCATGTTCAAGCTCGGACAAAACACCAGGAGTAAATTGCTCAACGGCATCTTCGTCGCCTTGCTCACCTGCGCCGTCGCCATGATCAGCTCCGTCACAGTCCGCAGCAAGTCCCTGTTCTCCTCAGGCAACTGCGAAATGAGCGACTGAAACGCATTCAGGAGGTGCCTTGACGGCGGGCGCATGCCAGTGAATGAGGGCATGGCGAGGGTGGACAGAGAGGGGGGCTTTCGCAAAGCCGGGAGAGGCATCCCGCTGTTCTTAGGACTGCTAGGAAGACCCGGACCTCGGGAATGACTACGGGAAGCTGGTGGAGAGTCGAGGGTGTTGGAGTTCGTGACTGACTCTTGATTCATTGCCGCATCAAAGTATGGTATCAGTGCGTATGTGAGT
>QLOJ01005472.1:0-13155 GCA_003313625.1 Tricholoma saponaceum
GGGTCATCACAGGAATCCTTGATGCCGACGTGCCAAACGGCTGTTGAACCGAATGTTGTGTTCGAGGCTGCTCAGCACAACTCTCGATGATCGTCGTGTCAGCTGCTGTCACACGCTATGCAAGTGTATCTTACAAAGGGCCAGTTTTCCAATATAAATATATCCCTCTTTTTTTATTATCTTGCCTCTGCCTGAGAAATGCCTGGATTCGAACTGTCCATCAACATCAATTTGTCAAGGAACTTGGAGCCATTGGTGAAATAAACATGATAACATTGTGGATTTCCAAGAAAACTGTTCTCGACAAATGTGACATGTCGTGACCTGCTTGGCTGATCCCAGTTTGAATGCTGACTCGGATCCTCTCTGGTAAACAAAACTAAATTTTTTGATGACCCATCAGTGTGCTGGTGTGGTGATCCTGTGCGTGTGCTGCAATTGAGCAGCCCTTTGGTGTTGGTGGTGGTGGGCATTGCATTGTAAGTGTGACTGAATGTGACAATTACTTTTTTCATTCAAAATCCATGTGTCAGTAAATGGAAGGCTGCCTGGTTGGGTAGCCTACACTGAGGTGGACAGAGAGACTGTTACAATTTCTCCTTTTATGGACATATTACATTAATTGACATCTAACATGATAGATTAGCTACTGCGCACCTCAGTCCCTCTGCTGCGCCTGCTATACTTACTCTGGTCTGTTAGATACTTATCACTTACCAAGACACTTGATAGTTATCAAAGACATTTCTATAAATACTCGAGTAGTAGCTGTTTGTATCTTTAGCTTGATTTAGGCAATCTACAGCCTTTACTCATATCACGAATGCTAAGCTCATTGATACCACTGAGGAAGCCCCTCAGTGAGTGAACTCTGATAACATTGCGAAAGCCTTGCATGTTAAACTAGACCTTGATCGTTTGATCTCGATACTTGTTTAGGCTTCGCCTTAACAAAAGATCAAGCTGTTCTTACTGTCCACCTATCAAGGTGTAGAGACTATTCACTACATCTCAAAGACACGCCTTTATGTCGTGTTCTACCTCTGCTTTTGAACAAAGCAGAAACTTCCCTCCCCTGACTGCCACTGCTTCATTTACAGGATTAGCAACCTATAACAACTGGACCATCCAATTTTCCTATAAAGACAAGAAGTGGCACTACTATAACTCCAATCCTTGAGAATATCTCACTGAAGCAGATTTTCTTGGAGTTCCACCCAAACCAGAACCAGAACCAGAGCAATCTAGCTCTGTACCCCCACCTCCCCAGCTCTCCTGAGAACCCTCTATCAAAGAGGCCTTTGAAGTAGCACTTGATGCTTTCAAAGACTCACCCTTTACACCCCGAGATCCTTTTGATTTTGGAACAACCACTCCAGAATCACCAAATGATGATGACAATATGGCAAGCGTACAAGGGAACATTCCTCCCCCTCCTCCCAGAGAAGTAAAGATCCATACCCCCACCAACTTCTTAGGAGAACCCACAAAGACAAAAAAATTCATTCAAGAATGTGAACTTTACCTTCGTGTCAATCCCCACATTTATGACTCGGACGAGAAACAAGTCATCTTTGCCCTCTCCTTCATGACAGGAGGGATGGCTACTGCCTGGAAAGAGGCTTTTACTGCAAATGCCATTACCACAAACAATTTCAGCACCTGGGCAGCATTCAAAGCTGCTCTCCTAGCTGCCTTTTCCCCCATTGACAATGCCAGAACCACCCAGACCCAGATCAAGAACTTAAAGCAAAGTTCTTGTGGCTCTCTCGAAGACTACATTGTAAAGTTCTGCATCCTTAAAGAAAGGGCCGGAATAAATGATGACATTGCCATGATTGAATATTTCATGGACAGATTAAACCCGAAATTGTTGGAAAAGATTTTCAACATGGAAAATGTCCCTACTACTCTCACCAATTGGTATGCTGCCACTGCCAAATATGATGGGCAATGGAGACGGGCCAAAGCTATCATTGGGAAGATTAAAGAAACCCTTCCAAAAAATGACAAGCCTGTCTCTCCCCAGTATACCCCTGTTAAAGACCTTAACACCATGGACATTGACTGCCTCACAGCATCACAACACACTGAACACATGAAGAAAGGACAGTGCTTTATTTGTTACAAGGTTGGACATAGAGCCTCCAATCACAAGAAAGGTGCCATCACTTTCACTCTGCCCCAGAACAATCAGGGGCAGTTCATTCCCCAAAAGAAAAGTGGGACAGATGCCTACAAGAAGATCACCTCCCTGCTTGCTGAACTTGATGATGAAGAAAAGACCATTGCCATGTCCAAGATGGAAGAAGAGGGTTTTTAAAGAAGCAGCCTACCTTGACGTTAGCCACTGCTGAATGAATTATTATTTCTTCTGTACTTCTAGCCACTGTCAAGAATCAATACATGCATTTACCAATAACAGTGGCAGGAACAGAGAAAAAAACCGTTGAAACTGAAGCACTCCTCAATTCCAGAGCAAGAGGAGTGTTTATTGACCAAAGATTTGTCAAGAACTACAAACTGACAACATTGCCTTTGTCAAAGCCGATACTAGTCAAAAATGTTGATGGGACTATAAATAAAAATGGAACCATCACATGGAGCACCACTGCCGACATTTCCTTAAATGGAAAAACCACCCAAATGAAGCTTCTGGTCACCGGACTAGGAAAAGAAACAATTATCTTTGGTCTACCCTGGCTACAGAAAAACAACCCAAAAATCGATTGGAAGAAAGGAACCTTTGAATACCGGGACTCTGTCACTATCAAAAAGGTAGAAACAATCCCTAAACTGACCTGTGAAGAAATCCCAGATGAAGAGACTCTTCCTGATGCTGAACCGATTGGCCCACAAGATTAGTGTTTGAAGGTCCGGTCCACAGGACTGAAAAAATGACCAAAACCAGACTGAACTGGACCAATTAGGACCAGACCAGTGGTCTATTTATGGACCGGTTTTTTTTGGTCCAGTTGCAGGTCTTTTATTTTCAAAAATAATGAAGGACCGCAAAAAGACCGGTTTAAATCGGTTGCGACCAATTAAATGTCACGTGCGTCATATACACATGTAGCCATGATTATTACCTTTAATTTGACCCTTGGTTCATCAAAAACGGTTAAGAATTGAGAAAGATATGACCAAATACATTTTGGTACAAGTATTTTTTCATGCAACTTGAACTTTGACTCTAACTCACTCATATTTTGGTCATTTTTCCTCATTCTATTTTTAGATATGGGGATATTAGGTAGGAGAATATGCTCACCATCCATCAATGTAGGGTGTACATCACATAATTTATGGTTGTCAAATTACATTTGCCCGAGTCTTTAGGAGATGCAATTCAGTTTTGTTCATATCTACATCAAATCCTCATGGAATCTCCTAAAAATTGGATCAAATGACAGGTATTTACAAGCTCTACCATGTTATATAACGGTTATAAGGTTCCGACTAATGGTTGTCAAGACACAGATGGTTTATATAGATACAACAAATTTTATACCAAAAAACCGGTCCAAACCAGTCTTTTTTCAGTCCATTAACCAAAAAAGACCGGTCCTAGGTGGTCCGATTCAGTCCCCCCAATATCTGGGTCGGTCCTAGACCGGTTGCGGTTGCGGTTGCCCCATTTGGAAGTTAAAAACTGGACCAAACTGGACCTTCAAACACTACACAAGATACCAATACCCTGGAGATAACCATGAACAATCTCTCCAAAGAACCCGATCTGAACAAAGATGATGAAATAGCCAATGACAAACTACTCATTGCCTATGTAAAAGGAGAACCTGTCCTTGGTATCTTTGAAGCGGAAGACTCTCCACTTACCACCAAATTCGAAGAACCAAAATTCTCTTATTCCTGATCTACTTGATCAATCTCCAGAATAAGCAAATTGATGTCTTCTTCCTGATACTCTTTTACTTCTGCCGTTCACATTCGAGTGAAGACTTTGGTTTCTCAGAAACTTGCTCATGAAAGTGTAAAGCAAGAAGCAAACAAGAAGACATTAAATGAACTCCTTCCTGAACACTATAAAGACTATAAACGAGTCTTTGAGAAAGCCACCTCTGAATGATTCCCAGAAAGGAAACCCTGGGATCACACCATTGACTTGAAACCCAACTTCATCCCAAAAGATTGCAAAATCTACCCTCTAACCCCATCCAAAAACAAAAAGATGAACAAATTTCTTGATGAAAACCTCAAGAAAGGATACATCTGACCATCTAAATCCCCTATGGCATCCCCATTCTTCTTTGTGGCAAAGAAAGATGCCCTGGCACTCCGACCATATCAAGATTACTGCTACCTTAATGAAGGGACTATAAAAAACACCTATCCACTCCTGCTGGTAGGAGACCTTGACAAATTAAAAGGAGCACAATGGTTTACGAAATTTGACATTTGATGGGGATATCACAATGTTCGAATCAAAGAGGGAGACAAATGGAAAGGAGCATTCAAAACAAACAGAGGGCTGTTTGAACCAACTGTCATGTTCTTTGGATTATGCAACTCTCTGGCTATGTTTCAAGCCATGATGAACGCCTTATTCAAAGACATGATTGATGAAGGATGGATAGTCATCTACATGGATGACATCTTAATCTTCTCCAAAGATCTTAAGGAACACCAAGAATGGACCTGACGTGTACTCCGCTGACTTCAGGATAATGATCTCTATCTCAAGGCTGAAAAATGCAAGTTTGATGTCCAAGAAGTGGAATTTTTAGGACTGATTGTTAAACCCAATCAACTCTCCATGGACCCCACCAAACTTGCTGGAATCAAAGACTGGCCAACACCATCCACCATGAAAGGAGTCAGATCCTTCCTGGGATTCAGAAACTTCTATCAGCGATTTATCGGCCACTTTGCTGATCTAGCCTGGCCGCTGAACAATCTTACCCAGAAAGATGAGAAGTTTGAATGGAGCACCGACTGTCAAAAAGTGTTTGATGCACTCAAAGTCAAATTCACTGAATCACTGGTCCTTCTAATGCCCGACCCCACAAAACCTTTCATTATTGAATCTGATGCATCGAAATTTGCAACTGGGGCTGTACTCAGACAGAAAGATGACAATGGTGACTGGCACCCCTGCGGTTATATCTCCCACTCCTTCAATGCCACTCAATGGAACTATGAAATCTATGACCGAGAACTCCTCAGAATTATCTGTGCATTGGAAACCTGGAGACATTACATTCAAGGATCACCACACCCGATCACAATCTTCTCTGATCACAAGAATTTGATGTACTTCAAACAAGCGCAGAAACTTAACTGAAGACAAGCGCGATGGAGTCTATTCTTATCTCAATTCAACATGAAGCTGGTTCATGTGCCTGGATCTCAAATGATACAATCTGATGCTCTTTCAAGAAGAGCTGATCACATTCTCGATGACAACACTGATAATGAAAACCTTGTCTTACTTCCTGAAACCCTGTTTGTCAAGGTTATTGATGCCGAACTTCATGATCTGGTCACAGAAAACATCATGAAGGATGATCTAGTCAAAGAAGCAATCTGCACTGTCAAAGAAAATGGAACCCCACCCATGAAGTTGGCAATCTCTGACTGGAAATTTGAAAATGGCCTGTTATTCTTTCAAGACAGATGTTATGTCCCACAGAATACCCAATTACGGAAAGAGATCATCAGGAAATACCATGAATCCCTTTCAACCAGACACCCTGGACAATTCCAAACCTTGGAATTAATTCGAAGGGACTATTGGTGGCCTGGGATGACTACTTTCATCAAAAATTACATTGAAGGCTGTGCTCTCTGTCAACAAATGAAAGTTAATACCCACCCAACATCACCACCCCTCCTCCCGATTAAAAGTACTGTGGACTGCCCATTTGCCCTTGTAATGACTGATTTCATCACTGACTTGCCTGTTAATGATGGATTCAACTCTGTCATGGTTGTAGTAGACCATGGTCTTACTAAGGGGGTAATCTTCATCCCTTGTAACAAGACAATCAATGCACTCAGATCTGCAAATCTTTTCTTACAACATGTTTACACCAGATTTGGACTTCCTGACAAGATTATCTCAGACAGAGACCTGTGTTTCATGTCTCATCTCTATCAAGAACTTGGAAAACTCCTAGGAGTGAAACTTGCCATGAGCACTGCCTATCACCCTCAGACAGACAGAGAAACTGAACAAGTCAATCAAGAACTCGAAATTTACCTCTGAATGTTCTGCTCAAACAACCCCAAGATATGGAAACAGTTCCTCCCTACTGCTGAATTCACTTGCAACCAGAAGTTCCACTCTGCTGTAAAGAACACTCCATTCTTCCTAATGATGGGAAGTCACCTGAGAGCTATACCCCTAGCCTACCAGAAAATGAATGTCCTTGCTGCGGAGCAAAGAATTGAACAGTTGAAATGTGCAAGAGATGAAGCGCTGTTACAATTTCTCTTTATTTGGACATATTACATTAATTGACATCTGACATGATAGATTAACTACTGTGCACCTTGTTCCTCTTTGCTGTGCCCATTGTACTTACTCTGGTCTGTTAGATACTTATCACTTACTCAGACACTTGATACTTATCAGAGACACTTCTATAAATACTCAAGTAATTACTGTTTGTAACCTTAGCTTGATCTAGGCAATCTACAGCCTTTACTCATATCACGAACGCTAAGCTCATTGATACCACTGAGGAAGCCCCTCAGTGAGTGAACTCTGATAACGTTGCAAAGGCCTCGCACGTTGATACTCGATTGTTTGATACTTGTTTAGGCTTCGCCTTAACAAAAGATCAAGCTGACTATACTGTCCACCTATCCAGGTGTAGACACTATTCACTACATCTCGAAAACATGCACCTTCCCTGCACTCCTCGACTTCCTTCACACAAAGCAGGACTGCACCACCCTTTGGAGCACAGATCCACTCCTTAGGAACAGGAACTTTTAAGAACCGCCCAATCCAATTTTCTTCTCTCGACAAAAGGTGGTACTACTCCAGAACTTTTCCCAAAGAGTACCTCCAAGAAGAAGATTTTTTTGAGACTACCAGACCAGAACTAGAACCAGAACAATCCACCTCCACACCCCCACCTCCTCAGCTCTCCTGAGAACCCTCTGTCAAAGAGGCCTTCGAAGCAGCGCTAGATGCTTTTAAAGACTCACCCTTTACACCCTGAGACCCCTTTGATTTTGGAACCACCAACCCAGAATCATCAGACGACGACGACAATATGGCAAACGTTGCACCCAGAGAAGTAAAGATCTGTACCCCTACCGACTTCTTAGGAGAACCCACAAAGACAAAGAAGTTCATTCAAGAATGTGAACTCTATCTCCGTGTCAATCCTCAGATTTATGACACCGACAAGAAACGAGTTGTCTTTGCCCTCTCCTTCATGACAGGAGAAATGGCTACTGCCTGGAAAGAGGCTTTCACCGCAAACGCCATTACCACCAATGCCTTCAGCACCTGGACAGTGTTTAAGAATGCTCTCCTAGCTGCTTTCTCCCCCATTGACAATGCCAGAACTGCCTGGACCCAGATCAAGAACTTAAAGCAAAGTTCTTGTGACTCCCTCGAAGATTACATTGCAAAATTCTGCATCCTCAAAGAAAGAGCTGGAATCAATGACAATACCGCCATGATAGAATATTTCATGGACGGATTAAACCCGAAATTGTTGGAAAAGATTTTCAACATGGAGAACGTCCCTACCACTCTTGACAATTGGTATGCTGCCACTGCCAAATACGATGGGCAATGGAGACGAGCCAAGGCTATCATTGGGAAAATTAAAGAAACCCTTCCTAAGAACAACAAGCCCGTCTCTCCCCAATACTCCCCTGCCAAAGACTCTAATGCCATGGACATCGACCGCCTCACAGCCTCTCAACTCACTGAACATATGAAGAAGGGGCAGTGCTTTATTTGTCACAAGGTCGGACACAGAGCTCTGATCACAAGAAAGGCACCATCACTTTTACTCCGCCCCAAAACAATCAGGGGCAATTCGTTCCCCAAAAGAAAAGTGGAACAGATGCCTACAAGAAGATTGCCTCCCTTCTCGCCAAGCTCAATGATGAAGAAAAGACCATCGCCATGTCCAAGATGGAAGAAGAGGGTTTTTAAAGAAGCGGCCTACCTCAACGTTAGCCACCGCTGAATGAATTATTATTTCTTCTGTACTTCTAGCCACTGTCAAGAATCAATCCATGCATTTACTGATCACAGTGGCAGGATCAGAGAAAGAAACCATCAAAACTGAAGCACTCCTCAACTCCGGAGCAGGAGGGGTGTTTATTGATCAAAGATTTGTCAAAAACCACAAACTGACAACATCGCTTTTGCCAAAACCGATACTAGTCAAGAACGTTGATGGGACCATCAATAAGAATGGAACCATCACACAGAGCACCACCGCCGACATTTCCTTAAACAGAAAAACCACCCGAATGAAACTCCTGGTCACCAGACTAGGAAAAGAAATGATTATCTTCGGCCTACTCTGGCTGCAGAAAACTAATCCAAAAATCAACTGGAAGAAAGGGACCTTCGAATACCAAGACTCTGTCTCAATCAAGAAGGTAGAAATGACCCCCAGACCAACCTGTGAGGAGATCCCAGATGAAGAGACTCGGGTTCCCAAGACTCTTCCCAACACTGAGCTGATCGGCCCACAAGATACCACTACCCCGGAAGTAACCATGAACCACCTCTCCAAGGAACCCAACCTGATCGACGATGACAAAATAGCCGATGATGAGTTACTCATCGCCTATGTGAAAGGAGAACCCATCCTCAGTATCTTTGAAGTGGAAGACTCTCTGCTTACTGCCAAGTTCAAAGAACCAAAGTTCTCCTACTCCCGATCCACCCGATTGATCTCCTGAATAAGTAAATCTATGTCTTCCTCCCAATATTCCTTTACTTCCACTGTCCACATCCAAGCGAAGACCTCCGTCTCCCAGAAACTTGCTCACGACAGCATGAAAGACCAAGAAGCAAACAAGAAGACTTTAGACAAACTCCTCCCTGAACACTACAAAGACTATAAACAAGTCTTTCAGAAAGCCGCATCTGAACGATTCCCAGAAAGGAAACCTTGGGATCACACAATTGATCTGAAACCTGACTTCGTTCCGAAAGATTGCAAGATCTACCCTCTTACCCCATCCAAAAATGAAAAGATGAATGAATTCTTTGATGAAAACCTCAAGAAAGGATATATTCGACCATCTAAATCCCCGATGGCATCCCCATTCTTCTTCATAGCAAAGAAAGACGCCTTGGCGCTCCGACCATGTCAAGATTACCATTACCTTAATGAAGGGACGATAAAAAACACCTATCCCCTCCCATTAGTAGGAGACCTCCTTGACAAACTGAAAGGAGCGCAATGGTTCACGAAACTTGACATCCGATGGGGTTACCATAATGTTCAGATCAAAGAAGGAGACAAATGGAAAGGAGCATTCAAAACAGAAAGAGGGCTATTCAAACTGACTGTCATGTTCTTTGGGCTGTGCAACTCCCTGGCTATGTTCCAAGCCATGATGAATGCCCTATTCAAGGATATGATTGATGAAGGATGGATAGTCATCTACATGGATGACATTTTAATCTTCTCCAAAGATCTTAAAGAACATCAGGAATGGACCCGGCACGTACTTCGACGTCTCCAAGACAATGATCTTTACCTCAAGGCTGAAAAGTGCAAGTTTGATGTCCAGGAAGTGGAGTTTTTAGGACTGATCGTTAAACCTAATCAACTCTCCATGGACCCCACCAAACTTGCCAGAATTAAAGATTGGCTGACACCATCCACCATAAAAGGAGTCTGATCCTTCCTTGGATTTGGAAACTTCTATTGGCGATTTATCAGCCACTTTGCTGATCTAGCCCGACCACTGAACGATCTCACTCAGAAAGATAAGAAGTTTGAATGGAGTGCTGACTGTCAAAAAGTATTTGATGCACTCAAAGTCAAATTCACTGAATCACTGGTCCTTCTAATGCCCGACCCCACAAAACCTTTCATTATTGAATCTGATGCATCGAAATTTGCAACTGGGGCTGTACTCAGACAGAAAGATGACAATGGTGACTGGCACCCCTGCGGTTATATCTCCCACTCCTTCAATGCCACTCAATGGAACTATGAAATCTATGACCAAGAACTCCTCAGAATTATCTGTGCATTGGAAACCTGGAGACATTACATTCAAGGATCACCACACCCAATCACGATCTTCTCTGATCACAAGAACTTGACCTACTTCAAACAAGCACAGAAGCTTAACCAGAGGCAAGCACGATGGAGTCTATTCTTGTCCCAGTTTGACATGAAACTGGTTCACTTACCCGGATCTCAGATGATACAATCCAATGCTCTTTCAAGAAGAGCCAATCACATTCTCGATGACAACACCAATAATGAAAACCTTGTCTTACTCCCCGAAACCCTGTTTGTCAAAGTTATTGACACCGAACTTCATGATCTAGTTGCAGAAAATATCATGAAGGATGATCTGGTCAAAGAAGCAATCCGCACTGTCAAGGAAAACGGCACTCCTCCCATGAAATGGGCAATCTCCGACTGGAAATTTGAAAACGGACTATTATTCTTTCAAGACAGATGTTATGTCCCACACAACGCCCAATTGCAAAAAGAAATTGTCAGGAAATATCATGAATCTCTCTCTACCGGACACCCTGGACGATTCCAAACTTTGGAATTAATTCGAAGAGATTACTGGTGGCCAGGAATGACTACTTTCATCAAAAATTATGTTGAAGGGTGCACCCTCTGTCAACAAATGAAAGTTAACACCCACCCGACATCACCACCATCACCTCCTTCTGAGAAACAGAAGATTTATACCATTCTTCAGTTCTTGAAAGATACGAATAACTACCAAGCCATCTACAAAATTCTTCAAGACAATACCCCCACATGATGTTCTGTCGATAACCTATTCGCTGTCAGAAGGATTGTCCACATTCAGAAGAGATTGTTAGAAGATTTAGCCTGAGATGCTCTAGACTACCACCTCTATGAGGCTATCCATGACTTGAGACAGAAACGGTTAGGAAACGACTTCATTCCCGCTTATCACCCATACCAATCCGCCCTAAAAGCGCCCACCACCAATCAGGTGCCCTCGACCTCTGGAGGTTGCAAAGGAAAGTGGCCTGTTCAAATTGCTCTCGTACCCCTGTCTCACCAAGGGAACTCGAGACCCTCCTCTTCCCTGACAATGACTCCCCTCCACCTGACCAAGGAACCCATCCCCATCATAGACCTTGTCACACCCTCTCCAGAACCTCAACGCCACCCCTTGCTGACTCCATTTCCCTCTCACATGAGAAATGAATCTTGTTTTGTTTGTGGAAAAAGAGGACATTTTGGCTCCCTTTGCGCTCGTTTCACTTGCTATAAATGCAAGAAAGTTGCCCCTGGACATTACCCTTCCAAATGCACTGCCTGATCCAGCCACTCCCCAGCACCGCCCAGTTATCACAAAGGAGAAGCGTTTTACAATTTTGACGAAGAAGTGATCACGAATATGACCGGAGAGCCGGTCAGTTACAGGTGTTAAATTACCGGTTACTAAACCCTTCGGTAATTAACTCTCTTTTCAACCATCATGAACACATACGCCGTCCTTGCCATCTCTATTGCTGTTACCCTTTCTCTCGCTGCCGCTGTCGTCATGGCTGTAGCCTTCTTTTATCTACGACGGTTTACCCACATTCAAGATTCAACCATTTTTGTTTCTTCCTCTCATTTTAGTCGTGGATCGTCTGTCTTTGCAGACATTGAACTTCGGATGCTGCCACGTTGCCCGGAACCCATTTTTATGCAAACCCAACAATACAAATATGAATTTTCTTCACCTTATGCCTATCCTCTTCCTCCTGCCTCCTCCTCTCGACAGCCGCATACAAGTTTATTGTTGATAACCAATATGTTAGACAGTGTCACTGTCTCTTCGGCCAAAGAAGATACGTCTTGAAATCAAATCCGGAGTTTTTGATTCTAGTGAGGGGGTAGTGTTACAATTTCTCTTTATTTGGACATATTACATTAATTGACATCTGACATGATAGATTAACTACTGCGCACCTCGTTCCTCTTTGCTGTGCCCATTGTACTTACTCTGGTCTGTTAGATACTTATCACTTACTCAGACACTTGATACTTATCAGAGACACTTCTATAAATACTCAAGTAATTACTGTTTGTAACCTTAGCTTGATCTAGGCAATCTAAAGCCTTTACTCATATCATGAATGCTAAGCTCATCGATACCACTGAGGAAGCCCCTCAGTGAGTGAACTCTGATAACATTGCAAAGGCCTCGCACATCAATACTCAATTGTTTGATACTTGTTTAGGCTTTGCCTTAACAAGCGCTGTCCACCCATGAGCTGTCCAGACAAATGATGGCTTCTTGAATTAATCATAAGTTTCAACCGTTCAAAAAAGGAGACAAAGTCTGGCTTGACTCAAAAAATCTGAAGATCAGATACCCGACTAGGAAACTCTCTCCCAAAAGAGAAGGAGTCCAAGGACCATTTGAGATTCAAGAAGTAATTTCTACACATGCTTACTGGCTGAAACTGCCCAACCAATGGTGAATTCACCCTGTCTTCCACGCTGTCCTTCTTACCCCTTATCGAGAGACTGAAACCCATGGACAAAACTACCTGAGACCACCCCCTGACTTGATTGAAGGAGAACAAGAACATGAGTAGTGTTTAAAGGTCTGGTCCATAGGACCGAAAAAAAGACCGAAACTGGGCTGAACTGGACCCATTAGGACCGGACCGGAGGTCTATTTATGGACCGGTCTTTTTCAGTCCAGTTGCTGGTCTTTCATTTTCAAAAATATTGTAGGACCGATAAAAGACTGGTTTAAACCGGTTGCAACCGGTTGGACGGTCACATGGGTTACGTAACCTTGTAGCCATGATTATTACCTTTAATTGGACCCTTGGTTCATCAAAAACGGTTAAGAATTGAGAAAGATATGACCAAATTCATTTTGGTACAACTATTTTTTTTGTGCAACTTGTACCAAAACAACTTTGATTTGAACTCACTTAAATTTTCATCATTTTGCTTCATTTTATTTTTG
>QLOJ01005487.1:0-13802 GCA_003313625.1 Tricholoma saponaceum
TCGCCAACTTCATCGTGTAGTTGTAGTTACTCACCACCCTAACCCTAAGGGGATTGACAGTGTCGACGATCAGACGTAGGCGTGGCGGTGTTGGTGGCAGTGGGTTATCAGGAGACGACGGAGGTAAATGGAAAGAGATAGACATCGAGGCGAATCCGCGATGGAAGTCCAAAGGGTCATCGATCAGAACATGTACTTAAGACCGATGAGACGATAGTATAGTTCTGATGTAAGGCTGTGCATTAATAACGAATATTCGTCGTTGAAATTTGGGCACTCACACGTCACCAAGAATTGCCTGATCCAATTACATACTGCAAGTTCGAAGATCCTTTGATCTGATCTTGGATGGTTTCCGTGGAGAAAGGATAGATATTGATGGACAATTAGATGGCAGTATAGAGGCTTTGTAGGCGTGGCAATGTTGGCGGCGGTGGGTTATCAGGAGACGGCAAAGGAGTGATAGCCGTCGAGGTGAATCCGCTCAAAGGATCACCGATCAGAACGTTAACTTGTAAGACCGATAAAACGATCGCATAGTTCTGAAGTGAGGCTGTGCATTAATAAAGCATTTCGGGCAGGGAAATTTGGGCACTCACAAATATAGTTTCGTCGATATCGATCAGGAAATCGTACTGATGGTTGGGAGAGCGGAACAAGGGATATGAACGGAAAATCTGTGAAAAGTGCGTCGTTATCAGAATTCGAGCCGCCATATGTCCCAACTGAACAAGTTCCAAATTGAAAACAACGACCTTCGTAGACAACGTAGGCGACAGTTTCTGTCAACTTGAATGTATACGGAGTCGGAAGTGCCAAGTAGGCGCACCACGTGATTCTAGGTACCGATCCGTAATTCAAATTTCAAATCCAAGTTCACTTCCTGCATTTCTCCCGACAAATTTCAGGCTGCATGTTGGATCTCGATCTGTTCATAGAATTGTCTTTTCACATTATGGAACTTGATATGTCAAACCACTTTTTCGTCATCTTCTGTCTTCCTTCTCTCTCGTCACTCCGCGCCACGGTCCTCGTCCTCAACATCTCTGCCGTCCACCTCTGAGCATCTCATGCTGGGGAGTCAGACATCGCCAGAAAATATATTCAATGGCTACAAAGTCCGTTTCTCACCTCTCCAATCCTACCATACCACTCATGCGTATTACATCCACCTCCACGGTTCCTCGACACATTCAGATTCGCCAACCAAGGCGACACCTGCACTCAATCAATCCTCACCTACTTCTGATGGTATAGCGTTTCAGGACTCCGGATTCAGTAGCAACAAACATAGCCATTCGCCACCGTTCCAGCCTTCGGGACCTGTATCAAACGTGATTCGTGGACCATACTTGTCTTTCTTCTTAGCCTGTCCTTCTATAAGCGGACAATCCTCAGGGCCCAGGTTGCCTCCTTCAATATCACTCTGCACTATACTGCTCATGCCTGAGCTTCAACCACCCCGGTTCCGTCACACAAGGCGTGGCGCGCCCGAGAACGACATCTTCGAGAAAAGGGCGAACCGCACAGTCACGACCACGCGGCGCCGCACGATTATGTCTGCCTCAACCAACCCTTACAACCATGAAGCCAAACAGTTGAATGTTGGGGCACAACATCCTCCGACTTCTGTACTACCATACCGGCGTTCCAGGTGCCACCATTTACGTCATGTATTGGTCCAGCTCTTTTTTTCGGGAGCCCGTCAAAAGGTTTAGCCAAAGTACGTGTGATTTCGTCAAAGTGTAGCTCCATCTCACTCGATCCTAGTTCGACTGTTTGAGGCTGAGCTTGCATATTCGAGGTTCAGGGATAGATGAGCCGGATTCTCGGGTGAATCTTGTCTTTGGTGCGTGTACGACGTTCAAGTGAGTGTCAGCTTGTTTACAATCTTCCACATACCCTACTTTCGCCAGAAATGCTACCCCGAAGTCCTAAAGTGGCATGCAATACATCGGAGCTTTACAGCATTACCCCGAGGAGAGGTTTTACTGTCATGTGAAGAGGGTGGTGGTGTTAATCTTAAAGTCGACGATTGGAGGAAGACAAGCAAGGAGGCAATGCGAGTAAGCGAATCCTCAGTGCGAGATCTGTGGACGGGTTGGTTCTGTGTTGGTGACATGTTTGGATAGGTCCGTAAATTTGTTACGACTACTTCCGACATGGAGCCCGAGCCCAAATACAGTTCATTTATCAGCGCTAGCAGCTGGGTCAGGGCACAGATCACATCATGATCACGAAAAGTCATGAAATTCTGAGATCGAATTCACGGATTCGATTACATCTTCGCAAATGCTATCTCGTCTTTGCCAGCTCCCTCGTCCAGAGTCGTCCTATGGCGATCTGAGGCAGATGAACTTATTCCTGTCGTTATCGCTTTTATGAACCCTAATTATCTTTCACTTGCTCTATGTTTATCCTGAAATCATTCGCAACAGATAGGATGATTCGATCACGATATCTTGCCTTCTTTTCCTTGCCTGACGGTCTCAGGGTGGGCTTGAGTTGCTAGTAATCATTTGCATGCACTGGGACTGATTCACCCGGGATCAGATAAGGGAGAAGGATGTCGCTCGAAGCGCGGTGCGTTGCATCATTTTCAGAGAAGTAATCGTCCCATGAAGCATTCTTACTCCACCACTCGCCACACATGGTCCACATCGGGAGTGTGGAAGACTGGTTACACATGTTCTCGGGACATCTATCGTAGCAAGGTCCCAATCTACGCCAGCAGTCACCTTTTCCCGAGGCGGCGCAAAACAGGAGGTTAGAAGGCCTATTCAAGTCGTACTCATGATAGTCATTGGTCAACAATGTAAATAAGGTACAATTCGCAATTGTGAGAATTTCGGCTGGGGCGGGGCTATTATCTTCCTAGTCCTATATCTGACGGACTACTAACTAGGCATCTCCCATGACGGCGTCTGCGTCGCATCCGGAGGAATCGCCAACGGAATCTCATTTTCGAGCAGCTTTATCTGCTTCTTGTTGATCCGTAATCTGTTCCTCTCGACCCAGTCCATAATTTTGTCCACTCTTCGGCATTTTTTGTACACGTTGAAGTCGGGAAATGGATCAGTGAAGCCTTCGACCCAGTCGTACGTAGCGACCCCGACATCAGCGCTGCACATGATAGACTGCCTCAGCATATCAATGCAATGGTCTTTGGGATAGAATGGTCAGATTTGATTCCCCAAAATAGCTGGGACACGAAAGTGCACCTATGTGATGTTTCATCATAATTGGTTTTTCCCTTAGCAACTCCTGCATTCTTGGGTAGTCTTTAGAATATACGTATTTCCTGACAAAATCCTTTACATTGTTTTGAAATTAATGTAGCATTTAATGTTGCAAATAATTTACGCACCACGCAATGTAGTATGTGGATTATGTTCACTGTACCCATGCTTCCGCCACCCTGCTCCTCGCTCAAACGAACATTGGAAGGCCGACCATCTTTGTGTAATTTCTTGAGATCTTCGTCAGAAAGCCGAATCAATTCCACTGATAGCAGAGTACTAGCATCAGCAAGGTAGTGTATAATGCAAAACTGAATGCTGCACATACAGGTAGTATTCCACGTCAGGCGATTCCAAGCGGCGTCCGCCTCGGGTCCAGAACCCATGTACGGAGATACAGTATCAAACACAGCCTCTACCTTCACCATCTCATAATCAACCGCCTCCAATACAGGTGCTGGAGTAAATCATGAGTGCAAACCTTTCGAATTTCAAATTGCGATCATACAGTAAATCTCCGTCAGTTCGAGACAAGCCGCGACAGTAGGAGCTCCAGGCTTGCCCACCAATTGTGCCAAAAAGAAGATTATGTTGAAAGACAGTAGACAGGCATGTAACAACCACGGCAGCAAGCGACGTAGAGACCATCTTCGGACTGGATCACTGGCAGATGACTCCAACCCGTCAAGTTCACCATACTCATTGAGTAGCTTTTCTACCGACCCGTTGTCGTCTTTGTGGAGCGGAGAATACCTGGGAGGTGTGTTTTCCATTTACAGTGGCACTTGAAACTCAGTGAGAGCTAATGGTTACGCATCGCAGGGTGATTGAGACTCATTTATACCATCTGGTGCTCCATGGCTGGAGAAGAAGGACTGTCTCGTATCCGGTGTGTTCCGTCACTTCCGTGCATATGCCTGAAGATTCCCCTTCACGAGAGTCACCAATATCACAGGCCAGTGCAATAAATTGGGATATTCATACAATCGGGTAAACCTGCGTTCAAGTTACCGTAGGGTAGGTACGGACCGTACGGGTTACCTGACTCAATCCTCAACCTGTGCACGCCGCGGCACCCGTCCAGGCTAGCGTCGCAGGTTTTCACGAGTATTTCCAAGTTGGGCTCAGTAACTTATCATTTTACTTAACTTATTCATATCAATGTTTATCATAAGCTTCATTAGTTGTGCCGTGCTCAGTGTTGCGGCTCAGTGCAGATTTTAACGTGGGGCCGTGGGAACTCAACGTTCTCAACTGTGACTGATCAAACTCGATTTCTCTTTGATAACGTTGTGCCTTACAGGTAAAGAGTAATTCCTTTCTCCTTTTCCTTGTCTTTTTGTAGAGAAATCGAGCTTAGCCGGCTATTCCCCGGGCCACACCGGCCCTGACACTATTCCGTTGTTCCGTAGTTACCATTATCATGATATATACTTCGATGTAACGTATTGTGCTCTTCGAGCACTTGTAACCCACGGGCGCTGTTCCCCTTTTCGCAACACTTTTCACTACTAATTTTCTTCTTTTCTTCTTTTCTAGATCATAACTTGGATTCTCACCATGACAACCCCCGTCAAAATTACCAGTAAGTTTTTTGTTTCAACTAAACTACAAAATGTTCTTTTTCAGGACGATAGAGGGACCAGGACGAGGCCGATGAGGAGGGCAACAAAGATGGGCGTCACGACACCAACCGCCACCACCATCAGCACGGCAAGCACACCCACTATCGCCACGAACAACTGTTGGCGAGGTAGGAACGGGAAGCAACGGCGGCTGCGGCGACGGCCATAGCTGCAAACCTGCCACGTCACGCATTTACGCGTTCGACGTCCCCTACTCCCGAGAGCCAAGGGACAAGCTAAGTAGGATTTTGTTTATTTTTCGTTAACTTTACTGATTGCTCGCTGTTTTCGAGTTATATCCCGCTTACCCCACCGCCTCGCACCCTGGACGACCCACACCCTTTGCCACTGCGAGCGACTGCTCTTAGGGTGGATATGGGGACATGACGACTACTAATACGACGGCAGGACGACCCCAGATAGACAACAGAGATAGGGAGACGACAACAATTAACAGGACGGGGTTTGACTTTGTGTTACCTACTGTGACTTTGGCTCTGCGTCGTTCATGACACTGATGTACCAATGCAAAGAACCACGCAACAACCCCAATCGCGATGACAGCAACGAGCACCCACCACCGATGCGAGCGATCTCGCTTGCCCTTTCTCATATGCATCCCTCTATGCAGCCCCTGCAAGTCAGATGGCGAGCAATAGCTCATCGCTATGCTGCAGGGGCTTCCGGTGGATAATGTAGAATTGAGAGGGTCATGGTGGTGGGTGAAGCATGGAGAACCACAGGTGTTCTCCGTGCAGCGGTGTAGCACGGTGTACAGACACCGTGATGTTTGAACAACTGCGGTGCGTGCGGGTGCGGGAGACATCAAACTCACCAGCGGGTGTACCCGTGATCGCCGCTGCCATTCAGCAGAGCTGAGCGTTCTTCTACTGACGGAGAATCATGATTCATCGAGGAATCCGGGGCGACATTTGAAAAACTGTGTCGCGCTTGCTTTCATCTCCCTTTCGTTATACATCCGATCTGCTTACTCCTTTTCGTGTATTCACAGGTTGACCCTCAACAGGCTCCGTCCTTCCTCAGACGACTGCACCCTGAGCGATGCTTCCATTTTGTGGTTCTGACGTATTTATTGGGATATCAAGCGCGCTAAGAAGTCCGTACGTACTCTCGTTTGTATATGTTATGTGTTTGTTGGAGGCGTGTCGCACATAAACACGACTTGTTCATTCTCTCGTGGTCCCTGTAACACATTTCCACAATAATATTCCATCGGGAGCCCTTTTACTGCTGAAGACCCAGCTTTGGCTCGGCTCACAACTAATTTAATAATTTTACTAGTACATTCTATGATCATCCTCGAGATATATGTATGCGAATTACTAAAATATAGAATTCCTCGAATCAGTCAGCATTGGTTATTGTCCGACCGACTGTTTCTACTTAGCTAGAAGATTATCAAACTGGAAGCCATGGCCCATCGTACGGCGTATCGTGGTCGCATTCGTCTAGCCGAACGTTGCATATGAATATCACTAGGATTATCTCACTGGCACTGGTGATCTTCGACTTGAAGCCCGGCGGTTAGCACACTGAATCGAATACCGTTTTCAAGTTCATGGCCTTGACAACAAGTACGATGATTCGGATATTCTAACGGTTCCGAGCCACCCCGTCTGCAGATCATCGGTGATCCACGGCTGTCCATTTTACGAGTTGCAACTATCGCTGTCATACTTTTAAGTCCAAGATATCACATATGTAGGAACAGAAGAAGGTATAAAACTCTCTGGAAAACGATCCCGGAGACTACTTCATTCGCACATCTCCTTTATCCTACCTGCATCAAGCATTCAGTCATCAGTCTTGTTATCTGGTCGTTCTCATTCTTCACAATGCATCTCACCTCAATTGGTCTGTTGTTCGCTTTTGTCACTGCTCAAGTTGCAGTGATGGCGCTGCCCACTGGTTTGTCATGCTTTTACCAATAGTCTACGTGTAGCCACTAATTATTATAACGTCGTAATCTACGACCAGATTTAGCTGGTCGTGACTTGGGTGTGAAATACGCACTTCTTGCACGGGAAGGAGGCTATGAGTACGGAAAGCGGGAAGGAGGCTATGAGTATGGGAAGCGGGAAGGGGGCTATGAGTATGGGAAGCGGGAAGGGGGCTATGAGTACGGGAAGAGGGAAGGGGGCTATGAGTACGGGAAGCGGGAAGGGGGCGAGTACGGGAAGCGGGAAGGGGGCTATGAGTACGGGAAGAGGGAAGGAGGCTATGAGTATGGGAAGCGGGAAGGGGGCGAGTACGGGAAGCGGGAAGGAGGCGAATACGAGTAGGAGCTGTCATATATTTGCGCAGAAAGCATCAGCCAATTATCCTTCTCTACTACCGCTATCTTCTCTCGAGCTTTGGGTACCCTATTAGACTTGCGACTTCACTACTTGACGTACGGAGTTTACAATTGCAGTGCAAAATGAACTTCATGTATCTTCATTACCATGATGGTCCACCGTGACACGACTAGTCAAGTTACGTCACAGTGCGCCATTTTGCCTAGTAATTCCGATCATGGTGCTGCCGTGTACATCATGATGTATCTGTTCGTCATTGTACTCGTGCCGAGATCTCGTTGGTTTAGATAAGTCATGTGGAACTGTTGCACGCCTACGAATTTTGGACCACTAAGCTAGCAAGTATGTATGTTGCTAGAAAAAGAAAACCAAACCATCAGTACGCCTACCACATATAACAAAGAAAAAAAAAGACGGAAACACGATCAACTCGCCTCGTCGACATTCCTCATACGCCCCTCCAAATGACTCCTATTATCAGGCTTTCCCCCGTACGGATTAACCGCAAGCACATGGATTGTGCACTTCCTAATCACAACTACCACCGTCCGCCCGCCAAACCTCAATCTCAACACCTACGCAACCTGCGCATCCCGCGGTACCACCACCACTACCCCACACCATCGCTCAAAAACCTGAGCCCAGAAATTGTCTATACCTACTCCCCAAAGCCTGACCATCACAATGATCGTATAAGCACTGGTACCAGCAGCTGCAGGCGACGCTAACACCGCTGGGGTTGTACCCGAATGCTTCCTCTCCCTATGCGCTCCGCACCGCTGTTGGACACATCCTCCGAAGGAACACTCCTCGAAAAGTACCTTGCCATTCCCTTCGCTCGTCTCCCCCAGGTCTCCAGCTCTACCCGCATTGTCGGGAGCCAGTCTCGGCCCTCAAAGGACGTAGACAGCCTGCAAGGTGGTGAGTGGTGCATCACAAGCGGGAAGCAGGACGGGGACCCTATGGCATAGGTGGGTGGAGGTGAATATCGGTGTTTGGCTGAGCCTTCGGTTGTCCTTTTCCTCGCTCCTGCTCTTATTCGTGCTGATGTCGTCGTCCCATCTCTTCCTCCTCGTCTTCACGCAGATTGAGGTTTAACGCGTTATCTCATGCTGCTCATGATGGAGAGTAATGGAGACCTACATGGAGGAGGAGGGTAGCTGTCGTTGAGTAGGAGGATAATTAGCGTTGCTACCGCGGTCGATGCTAAGTTGGATAACGTCTCGAGGTTGAGGAGCGCGTCGGCGTCGTCTGTGTTGGTATCAGAGGGTGGGTGTCATGGAGGGTGTGGGGATGGCAGAGAGAGGAGAGCGTATCGAGGGTTGACAATATAGATAAATCGTGGTAGGTCCACTGTGTTAGGATAGAAAATTAATATTGAGATATCATGAAAGAATAGGAAAAGAACACACGGCTATGACAAACTCTCTATTTTTCACCTCAAACTCAACTGCCCGTTCGCCGATCCTCTCACCTCTCAGAAGTTTGCATCTAGAAAGCGAATATAAAACGAAAATGGAGCCTCCATCACGTCCTCTGTGCCCAATTCTGAACACATAGATCAGTATTCCGTACTAGTGTCATCACAACCATGTTGAAAACTTACGATACGAGATGATAATTGAAGGCCCACCCTTTCACTCCCTCCCTTTGCCAGATTGAAGGTTTTGCAAAGGTGAAAGGGGAAGAAAAACGTGGGAGAAAATTTACACGATGATCGGACTCCGTCCACGCGCGTAGTACTACGTCTTCGTGACAACGATAAATTACTGGTATGATTTCTCTCTTCCTTTTGCTTTGATACTGATAAATATTCAAACATTTTTCAACATACAGGGCTGAGAATCTGTAACAAGTTACAACAGCCTTTTATTCGTTGCCCGCGGGCCGCGGTCCACTGGTATTAAGATAATGAGTCTCCGAAACACTCAGGCTGCTTGTCGTACGTTCATCCTTGAATCTCGAATAAATGTGTTCTACTTATGTCCCGATGGTCATATCCCTGACTCTCGAGTGAGTCTGATGCGAATTAAACGACATCATATGCGTCTCCGAGTCAGAGTCGGCATCTGCAATTTATATTTTTCTAAGCGAGAGTCGTTGACATTTCTTTTCCAGCGAGGGAAAAAGAGTTCCAGCTAGACGCAGGCACGGTATTCTTCATTGTTTTACCCAAGTCATCTGTGACGAACCGCGATTCCACGATCTCAAGCCGTAAAAGTCATTGGTGGGGATTTCCACCCCCAAGTCTTATGGTATACAGCCTGCGCTCGACTGTCAAACAAATTTGTTTGTCCATTGCTCTACTTACTGACTTTTTTTGTGTAGATAATTCACTGTGCAATAAACTCCCAGTGACGCAGCAGAGAAAATCGAACAATCGGATTCTCCGAGTCTATAGCCGGATTAACCCCACGTATTTTCTCTCGGTACGTGATTTACTCAGACCTTTTCCGCACAGTTTCTCAAATTGGATTGTTGATTTAGCCAGATGGAAGATAGGAGGAGCGTTGATACTAAGAGTATGAGATAGGAACTTTTGTATATCTATTCCATTACGTTAACCACCCCTGTAATACGACAACGGTGAAAGTTACAAACACGATAGCGTACAGGTATCCGCAAATCTCTACGAACGTCTATCGATACTTACTACCATTGTGTCAAGAAGGTCAGAATACTGCCGCAGCGTAGTACGCTGTGGAAGGGGAATTAGCCTGTCGACTTCCCTGTGCAGACCGAGCAACGCGGCTTCAATCCTAAAAATTGATTGATATCGGTCTGTAGCTATCATAATCAATTTGTGGTGATCGGCTCATGACGATTGGATTTCGTTCTGACCAACATCCAGATGGATCATACCAATAGTACAACGACCAGTCAATGGAACCTCTCATGTATTCATTCTACACCACAAAAAAGAATATCACAAAATTAACCAACATCCTACAATGAGGGGAACCAACAAAGTCAATCACAAACCGAGAAGAATAGGAATATGGGGTATGGTGTCCACCTCGGGCAAGATTCAAGTGTAACGGGAATAAAGATAAGTAACATACGGCAGAAAGGTAAAGGTAAGGGCAAACGTAAAGTTCAAACGTAAGCGTAAGGGTAAAAGGAGGCGATGAGCCAAGCCAAGCCAGCCAGGTTCGACTCTCCTAGGCCTGGGTGAATGAGGGTTCCAACCGTAAACGCGAAGAGGAAGTGCAAGCGTTAGGGGTAGGCGAGGGTACGAGGGGAAGGGGAAGGAGGAATAATATATACAGTCATGGGAGCGATTCGAGGGGGTCAAAGTGATGGATAGATGTGTAATATCACAATATATCACGGAAGCAGAAAGGGTCGGGGAGATGGACATGGACGCAACCAAACATGGGGATCGGATAGATATAAAGTCGTATATCAAGAAAGATGAGTTGGAAATAAGAAAAGAAAGAGACCGAGGGACGTCGAATAAATATAAGCAGACTCGGAAGCAAAATACAACGGTGTCGATGGTGGTGTTGGTACAGGAGAAGAGAGACGTCCAGAGAAAAGGAGGTATGTGCCCAACGATGCACGATCGACGGATTATTGCACGCCGCCATAAGCATCCTCGTAATCTTCTTCCCCAATCGGATAATGACCCAGTCCATGTCCTCCCGACATGGGAGACACGGGGCTATTCGCAGTAGCAGCCGGCACGGGATAGCTAATCACCAACCCCTTTGGCCCAACTCCTACTGGCGACCCCGACAACCCTCCCTCGATCCCCTTCTCACTCTTCCCCTTCTTCCCAAGCCCGATCCCAAACCCGTTGCGCAAGCTCAACTTCCGGCCTTTGAGTTTTGAGCCCCCAGGAGAGGAAGGAGGGGGAGTCGCGTTGGCAGCGCGTTTGGCGGCATATTGACGGAGCATCTCGTCTGGAGACATGGCGATAGGCGAGTCGCTATCGCTGTGTGCGTGGGAGTGGGTATGTGCAGGTTCGGGGATGGAGAGGAGGTAGTCGTCCCCTTCTTCTTGGGTGTTGGATTGTCCGCCGTTGAGAGACCCAGTACGCATTACTAAAAGAACAAGATAAGATAAAGATGCACTATATGCGCGAAAAAAAAGTGAACTTACAGCTTAATGCAGGCATAACCTCATCGATTCCATTTTCATCTTCAGGTGTATTGCTGCCTTGCATCCGCGCACGTATATCCTCCGGCATAAGCATCAAGGGGCCAGCAGCCTGTCTCGGGCTTAGTTCAGCCTCCTTCTCCCGAACCTTCTCCTGGACCTTTTCGTTATACACCGAAACGATCTCCGGGCGTACAGCTGGCACGGGGGGTATATACCCGCTGTGGAATGCTCGTGTCGGGACACCCTTGCGAGAGGATTCACCTGAAGGACGTGAGTCCGCATATGTCGAAGCGCGGGAGAATCGGGTGTCCGCAGCGAAGGAAATGCGAGAGACACGTTCTGTGCTACCATTGGCAGCGGGATGACGCAAACCGATGCCCGTGCCCGTGCGTACTTGAGTCATCTGGTCTCCGTCGTGGTTGTAGTAAGAACCCACACCCGCCTGGCCTGGCACGATAGAGATACTACCTGCGGTAGAGGAAGGTCGAATGTTCCCAAATGAGAATGCAGTGGAGTTGCGTGCACCAGAGGCGATAGAACTGCGGATAGCGGCGTTTGCACCAGCTGCAGAAATCGACTTCCAATCGGCGGAAATAGTGGACATGCGTTTGTCCAGGTTTTGTGAAAAGTTTTCGGTCTTCTTCTGTTGCTTCCTGCGCTGATAGCGGAAGTAGGCTGCTATGCAAAAGCCGATAAAAAGAAGGGGGAGAAGAACGGCGGCGGCAGTGCTTCCGGGACTGAGGGATTTGTTGGTATTAGAAGGGGCAGCGTTGACTTGGGTAATGCCGGAGTCTGTTTTGGAAGTGTCTGCAGCAGCAGGGACGGGTTTTCCTGAGGCCGGTGCAGAGTAGGTTGCGGTGATGACGGGACCGGCGGGGAGGGTAGTCAAAAAGGGGGGATCGCCGGCTGCAACGATGGCGAGCTGGAGACTCTGTGACGAAGTTGAGTTCCACCATCTTGGCATGAGAGTTGCATTGTAGGAGCCTGAGGCGAAAGGGACACCTTGCCAAACGTGAATCCGAGCACGAGAAGAATCCGGGGAGAATAGATAAATGTCAGCTGTGGTGGTGGTGAGGCACGTTGAATCCCATGCGATAGGTAAAGGTTTCATGGAATCTACAGTTGCGCCATTGGAAGGAGAAATATAAAATCCTCCTGTAGCGCAAGTCGGATTTGCAGCACGACGAAAAAGGGTGGATCTTTTATTTGGATGATGCTTGACACGAATATCTGCGAAACCCATTGTTGAATCCTAGAATATTATCGTGATGATAAAAAAAAAAGAACGTGAGTGCGCAAGGCGGGCACAAAAGAGCGTGTGTCTGCTGAAGCGAGAGACGTTGACCTGGAAAAGTGGGGAAAGGTGAAAAAGAGAAGAAAGCGCGTGAGAGTAAAATCGTTGTCACATCAACCGCCATTCACAACTCGTGATCAATCACTCCATCCTTGGCATCAATCAATTTCTTTCGGTCCGGAGCTTATCCCTTTTTGGACCACCCTCGTCAACGTTGTCCTCGACGACCTCCATGGTTGCCACATGATTCTTCGTTACTTGGCTCATTCCTTGTTAGTGTGACTTCTTGTTTCCATCCTGCCTTTCACCGTATATGCGTCGTGTAATACATCTTGGATACCATCAAAGATTCAAACGTGTCGAACGTGTCGCATATCCAGTGCGTGTTTTTATAGCGACATCAAACATGAGAGATGTGCGGAACTGAAGGATCTCAAGTTTCGCTTTCATGTTCAGCCGCCAATTACACATGTTTCCACTTTTCACGCAGCGCTATCCAACAATCTCAAGTCATCACTATCACTGGTACCGTGTTATCTGATATCATGAGCTGAAGAAGTCTAGACTTTTTCCATATCTTTGTCTCTGCGACACATTGGTACTTATCCTTCAACTTATACCTTTCTGTATTTCACTTAGAGTAATCACAATTTTTTCCAGTCCCAAAAGTTGGTAATGCTCCCTAGACGGCTTGTGCGTGCCAATCACATGCGACAGTCCATAGCCTCGAGGTCAACTATCAAGATTTGATCATGAACCCCGAGCTATACATAGTCATCCTTCACACTGGACGGTGCATTGCCACCTCGTGCCAACCTGCCTCGCCGAAATCGGAACTGCCCATGGGGAATTACGATAAAAATTTTGTGCCTGTAATTTCATGTAGTAAGTACGTCATCGACCTCTCATATGACTGCTCTCAGGTATCTATAGGTATCTATGGAAGGCAGGAGATCCGCATACTCACGATTATTGATCTGGAGCACTCGGGGTAGGACATCGAGTATAAATGACATCCTTAATCCCACATCGGCGTCGTATATGGTGCGCCACATCCGTTCCGGTGTCCAGTTCGTGACTGATTCTCTGTCAGTGTCATTATCGCTGGTGCATAGTGGTAATTATCTTTGCCCTTGAAACAGTGGGGAAAAATGTGATGGTCAAGGTTGAAAACAATGACCAATCGATGAGTTGCCTTGAGAACGAGAGAGTTGGTGAGTGA
>QLOJ01005491.1:0-15114 GCA_003313625.1 Tricholoma saponaceum
AGCCCTAGCTATGTGACTCTCTGCGGTGCATTCTGGCAAGCCCCTACCGCAGGCACCGACTCTAAGGTAAGTAGTATCATCCAAGCTGCTGCATCATCAGACTAAACCCTGTTCTTGGCAAGGGTGGAACCCTCGTCCACGAAGCATCCCACTTCACTGTTAATGGCGGCACCCAAGATTTCAAATACGGCCAGCCCGCATGCAAGCAGCTCGCTCTAACCAACCCCGCTCAGGCCGTTATGAACGCCGACTCGCATGAATACTTTGCCGAGAATAGCCCCGCAGTGTTATAGTTGTTTCGTGCGTGGACGCATAGTATCTCTCGCCTATGTATATTGCTTGGAAGTTTCGCGTCAATCCCACAGTACTTGCAAGTTGGACTATTGGTGACCTACTTAGTAATTGGATGACTTTCCGCAGGATCTGAGGCGATGCAAGTCTTAAATTTAAAATCAGTCAGTGGCGATCTTCGCCGACCCCTCCGCTTGCCGATGTCTGTGGGGAGGCGTCCACTGGCAGAGTTTTGGTTGAGGTCTTACAGCGCTGACGTTCAGTGATCTTTCGCAGCCTCGATGAGTCAAATCCCCAACTCCCATTCATCGCGTATGTCTCTTGCGTTGGACCGAGTAGTCGCACAAGATTGAAGTTTAGCACCTCCAGCCACATGCCCACACCTATTGAAGATCCGGGGTGCGATGGAGAGTTGGGCGGGTGTAGTCCCTGAATCTCGAAAGATATGAGGGAGTAAAGGTTTAGAGGAGTCTCTCTTTGGTGTTCTGAGGTGCCGTTTTGCGGTTGTTAAGTTTGTGACGTTCCTGATGGTTTTTCCAGATTTTCATTATTGGGTGTCTTTCGATAACGTGAAGCGAACCAGCCCGCAACAGAAGAAGTGCATTCTTTTTCAAATTGTATTCCTTTGCGGAAGGGGCGGTAACATCAATCATATTTTATCTCTATCTCTGCATTTTAGACCCTTTTCTCGGAAATTTCAAGTACGTTTCGGTCTTCCTCGTGCTGGAACACCTATTGTCTATCAACTTACCTCAGGCTCGGACGCTTGAACCTTTAGATGGGACCCACGTTCAAGTTTTCACTGCTCAACCGGAGCACAGTAGGTGTGATTCGAAATTCTATTATACCTACGGTCATCCTCTATGGTCATCCTCTATGGTCCTACCTGCATCTTCTCTTGTCCGATGCGTTTGGCATGCCTCCTTGCCCACACGTAGATGGGTCAGATGCTATGTCTTCTCTGTCGGTTACTACGCAATTAAGGTTATCTTCATTAAGGATCATATACATTCGAGGCCCTCATCCCACTTCACTGTTAATGGCGGTACTCAAGCCATCGAACACGGCCGGTCCGCGTGCAAGGAGCTCGCTGTTAGCAACCCCGGCAAGGCCATCATGAACGCTGATTCGCATGAATACTTTGCTGAGAATACTCCAATGTTATCTTAAGTTATAGTTGTCGCCTTCATGAAGGTATGTGTTGCTAATATAAGATTTCTCTCGCCCATCCACATCGTGTGGATGTTGCGTGTCAATGCTCGGAGTATGACTTGGTATTTTGATTAAGATACAACCTTGCAACACGGTCAGGTATTTAAACGAACGAGACCGAGTCTATACTGCGATTCCAGGGGTAGATATCGGATCCTCAAGTCGTTCAACGACCTGCAGCAGTGTTAGCACAAACATAATTCTGACAGGTTTTTTATGCTCTACCTTCGTGACCGTTATGCCATAGCTCCCATGTTTTCGACGATCAAATGAAGGTGCGCCGAAAGATTTTGGTGAGTCGAGCTCATAAACAGCGTCGTCCATGGCCTGGGTGTTCATTAAGACATCTGATATCATGGATACAAGTCCACTTACTTGTGCATTGTGAATGAAGAAAGTGGTCTATAGTGATAACATCAGTGGGTCGTGACGAATGTGTACACCATGAATCGTACATGTCGTCCATTAGTTGTGGCAGAAGAAAAGACAGTATTGCGCTGTCCAGACACGATTTCGTTCAGAGATGCACGAGCGTTTAGTGTTGATAATAGGCAGTTTGTATAGATCTTAGAGAGCGCTATATCCCATATGAAATTACTTTGGTACCAGCACACGGTAAGTCTCAACAAGACCAGAAGAAATTTTCACGGACAGGGTTGTGTGCTAGGGAAAAGGCGCAAATCCAATGAGCATGTTATATTTGCGCGTTTCGCACGGCGACTCACTTCGAGCGCTGAAAGAAAGCGGGTTTAGTGCTATACTGACAAGCAAGAGGGATGGCGTACACATGAAGAATACAACATCTCCAATGGCGAAGACAGCACTGTTCATTCAAAATTAATCAGCAGGGCCAGATACGATGGCATACTAACGTCAGCATCCCAGTCTGTACTGTTACTGAAACCGAGCGTCAGCCAAATATTTTACTGGATGCAACATGCGAAATCGAACTTTGAATTAATTTGGAGATAGCATCATCGGTAGAAGTGTAGCCTGTCCGTCGTCTCGACTATCGGTGACCAATTAGACAAGGTTCGTGAATGGCACAGAGACGCACTAGGCTTATTACGAGAAATACGGTGATGACAACGTCAGCGATACACGATGACAAGAACCATATGAGAGCTGAAGTGTGGAGCTCCGGTTTCTGTGCGAGGAGCTTGAGCTTTATGATCATGATTCCAGTCCAGACGCCCCCGGCTAAATGGTATAGACAATGGTCAGTAATTAATTTATTGTTATTCGGAGAATGATGCGCACCCAATGAAATCATAGAAAGTAGAACGATGATCGCCGGGATCCAACTGTTTCTTGTTAGCATCCGGATCTTCCATGCAAAAAACATTTGTATTGGTGTTGACACTGCTACCTGTTGCGGAAATCACTGGCGATCAAAGCTTCATGAACAACGGCAACCTACAATGACAAGAGGCTCTGAGGATACATGTTAATCAAGAGCTGCATTACTGTCAAGACGGTCACTCTCACCAGATGCAAAAACTTTTTGTTTAATCGGTTAGTTCTCGATATTTGAGACAATAAGATGCGCCTACGCGTTGGGAATACCGCCGTTGCTGCAGGAAGGCCTAGAATGTCGCAATGTTGGATAGAACAAAAATTCTGCGTAACCCAACACGTACCAAAGCGCAGTATCAAAGGTTCATATATTATGAATATATCACAACCAGTGTTGACAGTTTCTACGATGAGCAGATACAGGACCTGGTCGTGTTATCAACACGGATAGACAATCATCGAATTATGGAGAGAATTAACAAGATACTTGATCCAAACTGCGTCTCTAGAGTACAATGAGATGATGTACACAGCACCAGGCTTCACACACCTTTTATATGTTTGATAATATGTATAAGCCTGATCATATTCAATTTCCAACTGCCTAGAAGTATCAAACATCCATTGCACCGACCTGAACTATTAACACCTAAAGCACCAGTATAAGCAAGGAGAAAGAAATATACAAAAATTCCACGACGCACCCCATACAGTATCATGTTCATGAATACGCCAATAAGGATTGGACCGAACCTGCAATATCCTTCAGTATGCAGAGTCTTCGTTCACGGCATAGTAACACACAGAAGTTGAACATTTGGCGTGGCCATGGCGACTACCTGGATCTGGAATATGAGCCCAGCAAGTATAGGTTGTACGAAGGCCAGTTTTATTGTAAAACATCACTTAGTAACTTGCTTCAACAAGTTGTCAGCTCACGGCATGCGCCCATTTTAAAATTTATCGACAACTTGAATGATTAGTGTCGTGGGAAACGTTTAATCTCGCGTAGATACCACGGCTGACCTTCTTGAGATAATTCGAGTTGAGTCACTGTCGTTTTCAATATGAAGAGGACACACCTAAGTGGGGGCGCGTACACCTATCAGCTCATATCATATACATAACGGTGTTGTTAGCATACTAATACCCAATCCCAAACATCATGCCTGCGCATCGACGGATCGTGCAAAGTTGATCAGTTTGTTAAATTTGATGGTTATCTTTTAATTTCGCTTATCTCAAAATATCGATGTCATGGTCGCTCTCATGGAACAATTGTAACAAGAATCAAGATCACCCGTGTGTAGCAATAAATTCCAAACCTCATCGTAAAGGGCTGAATTTGAAAAAGGCTATTGGGAAAGCGAGTACATATAACCACGAACATTAATTGACAGCTGATTCCAAAACGATAGGCCCCTCCTAAAAAATTACACACATTGCGGGGTTAAATTTTTGATTCCTGGAGGGATTTTCGATGAAAATCATGCTGATTCCAAAACAATGGGCTCCTCGTGAGAAATTATACACTTTGCGGGTTCTGAATTTTGATGATCCCGTAGCCTTCTGGAGACATCTGAAGCTAAGCGAGAGGTCCAGCGGTTTGAAGTGGCAGCTGGAATAATCGCTGATGGGCCGCCAGGTTACAGCGGTCTGACCGTCTTGTCCAATGGCATCCAAACCCGCTCCCGACTCCTGTTCGGGTCCAACATCCCGAGTCTCTGATTCTATTCACGAGGGAGCCGATCGCATTGTTGCGCTCCTTAAAACAGAGAAGGAAAAGCAAGCTCTATTCCACGAGGCACAGTTGAAGGATTTGGAATCACGTCACAATCAGCTCAAGAACAATACCGCGTTGATATGTGCTTCGGCGTCCCTACGCATCAAGAGATTGGAAGCGGAGTTGGAAGATGTAAAGAAAGAGCAATTGAAAGCGATCACAGACGCGCGCAGCGACAGAAACAAAACCGAGCTTACTGAAGCGAATAGTGTCTGGACAGGCTGAATGCATTTTTAGAGGAAAACGGGATGTCGTATCTTGATGGCGCGATCAAGTTTGACCACGAGACCGTGGGGCGCGTAGACGAGCTCCTCAGCGAAGGTACTTAGAAATTCTGGGGACGTTAGTCTGGGTAAAGACGCGTTCGACCCAGACACCCGGTAGGCGTCGTCGCTGTTGATCGTTTCTGGAATTACACATTATCTGAAGCTTCACAAATGCGCCGTCCAGGAGCAGGAAGACCTTGAAAAGCGATAGCGATTTGGGGAAAGTGCAGAACTGACGATACCGTGACAACGGTGGAATCCCTCGATGCAGAAACGATTGTATCTAAACCTGAATACAGCTCTTCAACAGGTGCTCTAAAATGTTCTGACTCAGGTTCAGTCACTCTTCAAGGTCTTTGCAAACTTACTCACGTCCTACCTCAGGGATATCCCACTATTCCGTTGAAATGGGAGAGGCGTTCGCAGATGATTGGGTCGCGGGTCCCAATGCTAATAGTAAGTGATTAGAGATTGGTGTGCCACTTCATACGCTGATGTCATTTACCAGGCATTACGTCGAAGAGGCTGGCAGCAAACCTTTGCACGGCTGAGTCGAACAAACGCACAAGGTTTTCTGACCCCAACATAACATCCTCGAGCCCCCTCGAGCCTTAGAGCTTGATTGCCGATAACAATCACTTCAAGTCATCCTCACGCACCACCATAAGTACTGTCAGAGATCGGAACGTGAGCGTTCATGACCCCGTTCTGCGTCATAATATCATAGATTTACAGGAGGGGATCAACTACGGCCGGAAAATTTTACGGTTCCAAAGCCTTCTGTTACTACGGATGCCTATCGGATAAAAATCCGGCCATTAAGCACGCCTTGTGATCCTGTGTCCTCGACCTTCCAAAACCTCAGATCCGTAACACATTCACACCTTAGAACATGAAAGGAAGATCCCACTTATAATCAGTGACTTTTATTATTAAAGTCATGACTAGTAACTTTTATATTTCTAACACATCACCTCTTCGGTGTAGTGTCAGGTTTTCAAATCCACGTAAATCATTCAAATATTGGCAGTATGGCTCGCTGTACCTTGCTAGATCACCTTTTACATGCCCAGTACCAAACCGCTGGGTAAGATACATCCAAACAATGCACCATTCCATTGACAGGAATACATCTACGATACCATCTCACAAGCGCACCTTGCACCAGTGGATTGCATATATGTTGAGATTTAATTCGTGTATGTCCCTCACCTATAATTTGGAGAGCACCATGTCTTCCTTGTTCCACAAGCTCCATATTTGACCTCGATCGGGACCTAAGCCATATTTCATCACATGTTCGTACGCTTCTCTCACACCATTTGCGTATACCCGATCCAACTTCACCCAACCGACGCAGTCTGTCATCAGCTCTTTCCATGCCTTATCTTGTCGCCTAAAGATTTCCTCAACGGAGATCTGGTGCTTGCGAACATCAAGCCATTCAACCATAAAAAAGTTCTCGAACTTGGGCCAGAATGATGAAATGGAGGTTGTTTCGTCAGCATCGATTGATGGAGGCACCGACGGTGTTTCAGAGAAAGAGTTGGGCCTCCACTCCAGTGAAGTTGAACTGATCGTTGGCGCGAGGTTTGTAAGACCCAGCGAGACACAGGCAACCAAATGGCCTGTATAGGGTGAGGCAAAGTGCGCGAGCACCCGCTGATTTAAGTTCTCGTTGCCAGCTACGTCAACATACACCCATCGTACCCTCCGCCCGCCTTGAAGAGGATTTTCAGAGGTGAAAGTGTCATATTCAAAGACCTCATGGTAATGTCCTAAGGTTTTGGTAAAGGCAAGGTTCTTCTTCGATGTCAACCCAATGATCTTAACATTCGGGTTAATTTCTCCGCGCGTAATTCGTTTTTTCACGAGGTATGCGAGGCAGAATGCAGTTTTGGCAGAAGCAGATGATATAAGAATGGCAGAAGCATCTCGATACCTAGAAGAGAACAGCCAATCCTCGCACCAGTACGAGGTCCAGAACAGAGGACGATACAGCATGGTAAGGTCTTCGCCTGTAGAAGTTGCTGTATAATGGGGATCTGTGGCACAGCGAAGGATTTGGTTGTACGGGCGTCGATCTATCGTACGCTGGTATGAGTGCCCCGGTCAAAATAAACTGACAAACATACCAGCGGGCAGGTGAGGCCGGGGTACATAAAAGGCATGCTTGTTCACATCATTGGAGGAGACAGGGATAAGTAGGTATCGTGTCGGAGCGAAGTACCCGTACACCCGTTCACCTTGATGGACCTTTGGATGAGTAGAAACAACGACGGTGCCAAATGCCCAGACGGGTATAAGTCCATAGGTCTTGGAAGAGACTTCCCCTACTTCAGGCGCAGGGTGAAAGTCGAAATACCTATACAGAGACAAGAATGAGACCTGAGGCAAGAGCATCACAGCTGATCGCACCGAAAATGAGGATGTTCACCCAAAGCTTGATACGTCACATTGTTGGTAGTGAAGCTAAAGCGGTCAATCTTGATCAGAATATGGTCAGGAGGATAATCTGTTGGTTTTGGCGAAGCAACGAGTGAAGCTAGTAAAGGCCCAGGGTAATCTTGATCAGATGATGTTCTTGCCAGTGGTACACAAAGTGTTAGGTTCTGGTCGTCCATCGAAGTGTGGCATTACGAGTGATCGCTGGCGTGCTTATGTTGTACAAACGGAAGTAAATAAGTAAATCCTCTAACAACCTTCTCAGCGTCGTCCACCTGGTATTCGGCAGATTTAGAAAATTGAACTTGGTAAGACCAACCCACTAAGTTATGCAACAAGGGGGAAATTTGCCCGCAGCTGACTTATAGAAACATCGTTGACCGCAATGAGTATAATCAATAGCTAACCACAAGGGTGAACTGATGTGGGACACGAATCCTGGCAGGATTCAGGAACGTAACATCTCTAGACTTGCATGGTAACGATGAGTATGTAGCAGGAATTAGGCAGATGCAATTTAGCCCAGTAGGGGTTAAATTTCATCTGTGTTTCTGATAACAGCATGCCCCCATACCATGTTGCTGAGCTGTTGAGACCGATTCCAACCTTTACATCATTCTACAGTAGACAGAAATGTGTTTTGAATCAGCCTCTAAAGAGGCTAGATTTAGGGATCTTCGCATGAGAACTGGGCTGCCACGCGGGAGTCGGGAATCGCTATATCAGGTAGACACTACTAGTCAATTAATAGTTCTGTACATGTTAGGGAGAATGTTGGGAAAATGGTCGACCAATTCCGCTGGCCTGAAGGATTGTAGCATGTGCGTGATGTCAACGTGCGACCAGGCACCTTATGTCCCGGACCTTCAAGTTCGCAAACAGAGTGACAGACTTCGATGGATGTAGGGCCGAGTTTTGCGGTGTAGTACCAACCAGTACATAGAAGGGACCAGCTGATGATTGGCATGAACGTGAATCAAGTTAGATGGGCATGATCATGATCATTTGGATGTGTTTGGTCATCTACAACTTGAAAAGTTCAATGCAGGCCCAGGGCCAACTTGAATGCCAACCATCCCATGTCCATCACCGATATCCTTACCATGTAGTTGGATTCATGCTTGAAGCTTGAATATTTGAATGGCGCTATTGCTATCACGAAAAGGTTGACTTTCAATGCTTCCAGCCTCCTTAATACTGGCAAATATTTAGCTCGGAATGGCAGTCTTCCCGACTCTTCCGACTTTAACGACCCAATTACAGAGCAGGTGCTACAGTGACTGCATACGCCTTCTCATCAGATCCACTGAAGAATCCCCAGTACCTGAATGATATAAACGGGGGTAAGCATCTGTTTTAACATGCCATGAATCCTTATGAAACGCTTGTGATAGGATGAACTCTAGGAGTCCTAATATAGCTGTACGAGTTTTGCAACAGGGTGCACGCGTACATGTCGATCCTTTTGCTAGATTCGATTATGTGACGAGTAACCTCTATGCATATCTCACGAGACACATACATTGGGACTGAATGGACGAAAACGTGCTAATTCCACATGTATCCTGATAATGATCGAGGTTCAATTCTTCCGCTGTGCATGTCAGTGCGATACGTTTGCTTCCTTGTCAATGGCTGGAATCTCAACACGATACGAAATATGTTGCGGAATGATAAGTTGCAGATCTTTGATTTTATCTTATAATTTATTAATCTAGGTGATGGTCTTACAGACCATGTGGTCACGAAAACGCTCTGTCTATAAAATGCGTTCTTCTATTCTTCTCCTCTCCCAGGTGTTTCATCCTTTTCTAACAAGATGAAGCTGCTTTCAGTTGTATCATTGGCCCTCATCGCTGTGACTCAGGCTTCTCCTCTCGTCAAACGTGCTCCTCCCAAGGGAATTGACGTGTCAAGCTACCAGGGCAACATCAACTGGGCGAGCGTGAAGGCCAACGGTATTCAATTCGTATACATCAAGGCAACTGAAGGGACTGGTACGCAGCATTTTTTGCTGTAAATTAAAATTGATCATCGACGATGAACCTTAGGTTATACCAACCCCTACTTCAGCTCTCAGTACACCGGCGCGACTAACTACCACATTATTCGTGGTGGGTACCACTTCGCGAGGCCTGATATTTCGTCGGGCGCTACGCAAGCAACTTTCTTCTTGGCCCATGGAGGTGATTTACCCGATTTTATTTTTGTACCGTGCTCAATGAACCTCTTCAGGTGGCTGGACTGCCGATGGTATAACTATCCAAATTAGCTATGCATTGCCATCATTTTAACGCGAAATTACAGGAAGGACCCTTCCTGGAGCTCTCGACATCGAATGTATGCCCAATGTTCAATTAAACTTCGTAACTATTAACGTTGCTCATCATAACTACTTAGACAATCCCTACGGTGCTACTTGCTATGGCAAGAGTGCTGCTGGCATGGTTTCGTGGATTCAGGACTTCTCGAACACATATCACTCTAGAACTGGACGGTTTGTACTCTTATCTTGGACTCACTGCCAACACAATGACTGATCATCTACTGTCTTACCAGGTACCCTGGTATGGTGATCGTGCGTTTCCATGCCACTTCTAACTTTGGATATTAGTTATCTATACAACTACTGATTGGTGGACGACCTGCACTGGTAACAGCCCAGTATTTGCGAACAATAACCCGCTGTGGATCGCTCATTATGCTTCTTCTATCGGACCCCTCCCAGCTGGATGGGCGTAAGCACTTTTTGAGATCTCAGTTAGGCGGAGATTGTAACTATGCGTTTCTAGCTTCACTACATTCTGGCAGTACGCAAGCTCTGGTCCAAATCCTGGTGACCAGGACATCTTCAACGGTGATTCTGCTGGCTTGGGGCGGTGCGTATTCAAACCACTGCATATGGATAAACCACACAGCTCACTAAATCATTGATCAGCATGGCTCTTGGTCACTAATTACTTAACTACACGTTTGTGTGCTCTAAGGTATCGTTATCAGGTTAATGTTAACAACTTTGTGTCTTTGAGAATCAGTAACGCTAAGCCCTGCGGCGATACTTCAATAATCAAGGCAACAGTGAGGCGCTTTGGAGTCTCTGGATAATCCCGGATTTGTTTCTAACTAGTACTCCACCGATGACCGCAGTGGACGTTGGTGGCTCAACTTGCTCCACACATAAGTTACTTATGGGATGTACATGTCGCGTTGGTGTCTCATCGTACAAGATGTGGCAAGCTGGTTTATTATTCCAAATCCACACAGGAACCGTTCAACATTTTTGTACATGTATTTGTTGTGGCGGTGGAAGAAAATACTATTCCGTTCGACGGTGAAACTCAGTCGAGGCACTGACAACAGGTGCTGTACCTACTTACCTTGGTCATGGGGACCTTGTTGTCAAGGCCGGCGTGACGGAGGCGATCCTACGTGATCGAATATAGTAAATAGTACTCGTCCATTTACATAGTCACAGGTTCATCTCGCATAGGTATGCTGTGAACGTTGTCACCGCTGACCCCGCCTTCGGAATTATCATTGTCCTTTTCACCTAGAGTTTCCAAACATCTTCCTGACCGAGAACCATGTCGATGGATGAGGTCACGCCAGGGTTGTGGATAGGAGACCTTCCGAGCGCGCTCGATGTGGAGAACCTCAAAGCACACAAAATCTTCAGTATATTGTCTGCAATGCGAGGCAGGATTACAATCAACGAAGTCTGTTCGGTTCTCCGTTCTCAGGCTCACATATCAGGAAACTTAAAATTTAACTTTCTGTAGACTTTCATCCAACACCAAATCCTCCTCGATGATACAGAAGATGCAGACATCTTACGCCATCTATTACCCTCCATACATTTTATCCAAGCGGAGCTAGACAAAGGAAGGGGAGTACTAGTGCATTGCCATGGTGGCATCAGTGAGTTTTGCACATTTCTCGAGTTTCTACCGAACCTTTTGACACAATCGAAACAGGCCGAAGTGCAACTATCGTAGCGGCCTACCTAATGTACACTCGGAACTTAGACACTGAAGCGGCGTTAGAGATGATCAGAAACGTTCGCCCCAATATTGAGTACGTCTAACCGAATGTTTGCATTTCAACCAACTCACAGCGAAGACCAGACCCAACCAAGGATTTTCACGGCAGCTTGAAATATTTCACCAAGCCCAGTTTAAGATATCACGTCGCGACAAGATAACTCGAATGTTCTACATGGAACGAGCACTGGAGGAAGTTCTAAGTGAGTGACCATCAGTTTCGCCAGAGTCGGCCCTAAACTACCGATATCTTAAATCGTAGATGGCGATGGCTCCATGCCAGAGACAGATATGTTTGCGAAATATCCTCACACGCCTTCAGACTCGACGCCTAATACTCCCGGTGGACCACGTCGCAGAATAAGGTGTAGAATGTGCAGGTGAATATTGCGTGTTGTGTGCCAACAAGTACTGAACTCCCTGTAGGCACGAACTAGCTTCACGAGAGCATATGCTCGATCATGGACAGTTAGGCCCCGCCACGCCCGTCGCAAGATCTCCAGCTACTTCCCGACGCCCCTCCGCGCTTTTGTCACATCGTCCCTCGATGAGTCAAGCTCGACCTTACATCAACGCGGTCACAGATTCTCGGCCTCGGCGACCCTCACTTCTGACTTTTGGCGATTCCCTCTCCATGTCCACACTTGATACAGAAGAGGATACTCCAGCCGGTGATGGCGAAACTACTGCTAAACCAAAAGTTTCCCCGTCAACATCGTCTTCTCTAGTTCGCAGAGTCTCTGTCTCCGACAGACCAACATTGCGTAACTTAACACACATATCAAGTAGCCTTGGAGACCCTCTATTGTCCATGTCGGCATTAGAAGACAGCGATGACGACGATGCTACACCTTCATTAGCAGACACGACAAGGACCAGCTACATGCATAATTCTGCCATCATGTCAGACGAAACAGCGAGAGTGCTAGGTCGTCGCATGTCAGACGCCATGCTCTCATCTCCTGTGGAAATCAGAAACCATTCTTCAGAGAAGGATGCTGATCAACAAGATACTTCAGAAGATGATCGACCACCAGGCCCTGAACATCACCCACCGACACACCTGGTCAGCCCGGCGGAGCTAGCCGCACAGCTGCATGCGAACCCGAAGCTGGCTGGATTGCGATCGCCCGTGGTTATGACCCCGTTACAGTCTTTATCAAAGACAACGTCTCCCATCAGCCCGCCAATTCTCATGAATCCAAAATGTTCCGGATATTTCGTTGAGCCGGTATGTGATCGCTTCGTTCATTGCGGCTCTGTCACTGATATCCTCATGACATAGATGAAGTGGATGGAACCTTTCCTGGAGTCGGGGCAGTTGGCAGGGAAGATCATCTGTCCAAATATGAAATGCGGAGCAAAACTTGGTAATTATGATTGGGCCGGTGTATGCTGTGGTTGCAAGGAATGGGTGACCCCTGTTCGTATCGTAAAACCTGTTATAATGCTTCCGAAGGCTCACCCTTCTTTTTAGGGATTCTGCATCAATCGATCGAAGGTGGATGAAGTCGTGTGATTATTTTTAGCTCAGACTAACAAATCCCGACAAATCATCTGAGAACTCTTCTGGAGTCCAGGGTCGATACATATATGCAATCGGCGATTTATTACTCAAACAGTCTACTTTGTATCCACTCAAAGCATTATGGTACACCGTATTGCTGGTTGACAGTGGAAATACATCGTTCGGCAACACTTAACCGGAGAAGCCGGACATCTGGAAGTCGATTTCCTCTCTTACGCATATAAATTCCATGGCCACCCTAGTTCTTCCTGTTACCCTTCTGCAATGACTTGGGCATGCCTTCCACCAGAGGTCATTTCTAGAAGTCTACTCGTCAATGATCTCGATGTCCACGTACTGGAAGCCAGGGCACCTCAAAGTGATACAGCCCCTCTAGTGATCCTACTCCATGGGTTCCCCGAGTTGTCGTATTCTTGGAGGAAAGTCCTCGTTCCTTTAGCAATAGGTGGTTACCACGTCGTCGCACCTGATCAGCGAGGGTATGGGCGTACTAGAAGACATAGAAGACATACCAATGCCACACCACATCTGCATGATAGAGTTAAATTCGAGGACGACCTTTCTCCCTACCGCATGCTGAATTTAACGAAGGATATCATCGGCCTCGTCTACGCTCTTGGGTACCAGTCAGCGGCCGCGGTCATTGGCCACGACTGCGGAGCAAGAGTAGCTGGCTATTGCGCCCTCATCCGTCCAGATATTTTCAAATCGGTCGTCATGATGAGTGCCACATTTACAGGGGCACCATCTTTGCCTCTGGAAAAACCATTTCAGAAGCAGTCGCGTCTGCAGTCGTTGAACGAACAGCTAGGTGGTTTGACACCACCTCGCAAACACTACACTGTATATTATTCCACTCCCCAGGCGAATGCGGACATATCAGAAGCTACGCAAGGCCTACACTCGTTCCTGCGGGCATACTTTCACGTCAAGAGTGCTGATTGGGTACAAAACCAGCCACACCGCCTGCCCTCCTTCTCTCCGTCCTCTTTCGCCCTCTTACCGAATTACTACATCATGCCTCTGTACGAGACGATGGCGCAAGTTGTCCATTGCGATGCACCTTCCGCAAGAGAGATCGAGCAGAATACGTGGCTCACTGAAGAGGAACTCGCGGTATATACCGCGGAGTACGCAGCAACTGGTTTACAGGGTGGGTTGAACTGGTATCGCACCCTGACCGATGTACAGTGGTCTGAGGACCTCATGGTATTCTCTGGGAAGCCCATTGAAGTACCTGCGATGTTCATTGCAGGGAAACACGATTGGGGCGTGTTTCAACTCCCTGGTGCAGCTGAGAAGATGAGGGAGAAGGTTCACGAGGAGGACTTTGTGCTCATAGAGGGTGCAGGGCACTGGGTCCAGCAGGAGGCATCAGAGGCGGTGGTCGAGAATTTGTTGCGGTTTTTGAAAAGGGTAGATTCGTCTTGAAGTTCATGCTGACTTTTACTACATCTTGGTCATGAAAATATCGTCGTACCTAGCAATATGACGATCATACCACCATAGTGGTTGCACTTTCTCTGTAGCCCCCTGTCGAAGAGGGTCGGTTCAATTCTGGCGTCCTAGCTAAACTTCGTCATGGACAATGAGAACTTCGCATGCATAGCAAATAATACATTGTTGTGAAATTATTGTGCACGTTGTGTAGCAATGCAACATGTCCATACTACAACTTTCCCCCCATCATTTTTCCCAGATTGATACAGTAGGTATATGGCAAATACAAATATGATACTTGGTGGTGTGTACAACCCTTACGCACGAACCCCTATCGTGTGTTTTTGAGGTAGTGAAACTAAGATACAATTATTCCGATGACACGGATGACGTTGACGGCCTTCGAGCGCTCGGTGCTATTCTGTATGGATGGATACGTGCACCCTTCCCAAAGCGTTCACGCGAATGACGGAACTGATTCAGAGAACGGCCGGTGAATAATAATGGGCTAGGAGGTTTAGCCATTGGTAGTGGGGATGTTAGTGAGGAAGGGGGGACGACGACAACCGCGGTAGCCTCTTCAAATGTGCATGGCACGAGGCGGAATGTCTGAGGAAAGGTCGAGGGTGAAAGGGAAGAGAGAGACTGGGCATGAAGGTCATCAAATGGCGTGGGCGAAGATGTGCGTGAGGACGACCCAGAAACTTGGCGGCGAGTATGACACCAGTGCTGAGAGGTGCTGACGACTGAACAATGGCATGACTAGTTTCAAGTCATTAGTGGAAAGTGAAGAAGAGAAAAGTTCTGGTGAAG
>QLOJ01005541.1:0-14539 GCA_003313625.1 Tricholoma saponaceum
AGCAATATTTATGACATTAATAACGTCGTCGAGCAAATAATCGTTTCACTTCCAGCGAACTGGTAAACCATGTACATGGTAACTATTCAGTTCCTAGTAGAGATGCTCGTCGAATGCGTCTACGTTATCAGTGGAAAGGACAAACCAATATCAAGCACGGTCTGTTGAGTTGTCCGACGACACACCAGAATAATACCCATAAGTGTAATAGTGCGCCTTTCTTTCTCTTTTCGATTGGTGTGGGTTGCTGCTCATCTGATGGGTCTTAATCTTCATTTGGCGAAGTTCAATCAACCGTTTCTGAGGAAAGGACTTGTGATTGGTCCCATCTCCAGTCTCTCTGTTCGTTCTCTGTGGATTGTTCACTGACAGTTGTTGTTTCTTCTAGTATGTCAGCAGGTTGAGACCCACCCCCCGCTTGATATCATTCGGTTTGGTTCGGTTCGGTGCACCCCTGGACACATACACCGTCGTTCCTTACCACTTTGTCACGCCACACACATGTTTGTTGATGTGGAGTCTTTTCTCGCACCTTCACTCATCCGCTCCTCCATAATTCCTGTCATTATTACTATTTCGTTGGGCTGGACAAAGGTAAAATCTGAATGCTCCCCGCGCGTGCAAACATTCTGACACATATAATGGTACAAAAGGGAACCAAGCTGAACGTGCATAGCTTTCAAGCATGGGGTAATGGTAAAGATGTTGTACAGACTATTGTCGTGTCGAGTCATGTTCGATCTGAGTACAACGGCCGTTCATCATGCATATATTATGACAAACAGTGCTGATATCCCGAAGATCAGGGAATGATGGAAACCACTCGTACTATCGAAATTTAGGTACGCGGCAGCAGCCTGGCTTGGCGGCGCCCGCGTCGTGGACGTAGTTGTTGGTGTTGATATTGTTGGTGTCGATGATATAGACGTAGTTTTTGGTATCGATGGCGTGGGCGTAGTTGTTGGTATCGATGGCGTCATTGGCGTGGGCATAGTTGTTGGTGTCGATGGCGTGGGCGTAGTTGTTGGTGTCGATGGCGTGGGCGTAGTTGTTGGTGTCGATGGCGTGGAAGTAGTTGTGCTAGTAGTTTGGGTACAGGTTTGGTCCGGACCGCACTGAGAACCTAAAAACAGTCTTCAGGAAAGTGTCATTGGAACAGGTATACAGAGCACTAACCGGTATTGCAGCATCCATTTCCGCATGAAATAGTGCACCCAGGTGGACAACATTTTGTGGCATCAAAGGCACATGTGTCTTGGCCGCTTGGGCAGCAGGTTTTGCCGGAACTACAATGATCACCTAAAGCAGTTTTTAGTGAGTGTCATTGGAAAAAGAATAAGGAGCACTAACCAGCATTGCAGCAACCACTTCCGCATACGTTTCCGCTCGGACAGCAGCTTCCGGAAACACATTGATCACCTAAAGGCAGTTTTCAGTGAAGTACCATTGGAAAAATAATATGGAGCACTAACCAGTATTGCAGCATCCATTTCCGCATGAAATAGTGCACCCAGATGGACAACATTTTGTGGCATCGAAGGCGCATGTGTCTTGGCCGCTTGGGCAACAGGTTTTGCCAGAACTACAATGATCACCTAAAGCAGTTTTCAGTGAGTGTCATTGGAAAAAGAATATGGAGCACTAACCAGCATTGCAGCAACCATTTCCGCATACGTTTCCGCTCGGACAGCAGCTTCCGGAAACACATTGATTACCTAAAGGCAGTTTTCAGTGAAGTATCATTAGAAAAATGATATGGAGCACTAACCGGTATTGCAGCATCCATTTCCACATAAAACAGTGCACCCAGGTGGACAACATTTTGTGGCATCAAAGGTACATATGCCTTGACCGCTCGGGCAGCAGCTTGAGCCGCCGGAAACACATTGATCACCTAAAAGCAGTTTTCAGTGAGGTGTCATTGGAAAAGGCATATGGAACACTAACCAGGATTACAGCACCCATTTCCGCATGGAACGGTGCACCCAGGAAGTAGATTGTAAAAAGGCTGCACAAAAATGGCCAGTTTCGACATAGCAGGCTGAAGGGAGTCTCGTCGCTCCACGCCTGGGATTTGGCCAGCATAAACCACTGTCATTGGAAAAGGCCTATGGAACACTAACCAGTACTAGTACAGCCTCCGGCAACACATCGATCACCTAAAAGCAGTTTTCAGTGAAGTGTCCGAGTTATTGGAAAAGGTGTATGGAACACTTACCAGTACTACAGCACCCATTTCCGCATGGAACGGTGCACCCAGGTGGACAACATTTTGTGGTATCAAAGGCACATGTGTTTTGGCCACTTGGGCAGCAGTTCTTGACGGAATTACAAATAAAACCTAAAGCCGGTTTCAGTGAGTGTCATTGGAAAAAGATTATGGAGCGATAACCAGTATTGCAGCATCCATTTCCGCATGGAACGGTGCACCCAGGTGGGCAACATTTTGTGGTATCATAGACACATGTGTCTTGGCCACTTGGGCAGCAACTTGAGCCTCCGGAAACACATCGATCACCTAAAAGCAATTTTCTGTGAGGTGTCATTGGAAAAGGTGTATGAGACACTAACCAGGATTACAGCAGTTCCCATTTCCACATGGAACAGTGCATTCGAGTCCAGAAAGTAGATTATATAAAGGCTGCCCAACGATGGCCATTTTCGACGTAGCAGGCCAAAGAGAGTCCCGCCGCAGCAGGCCTGGGATTTGGCCAGCATAAACCACGCCGACGAGAACAAGAAGGGCGGTTGCATACATGGTTGGATGACGGGTTTGCACAGCTCAGTATGGTGGGCTTTAATGTCTCTCATAAGCGTGGGGAACATGGTCGAACTAATTGTGTATAACCGTATTCGGAACATCAGTGATTTGCCTAGGTGTCATGACCTCTACGATCCCAACTTTCATAACTCGACCCAAGCCCTTGGACGACATGTCTGGTGCCAGTTGGGCGCCCCGTAAATTCAGGAGAAATTTTCAAGCCCCAAATCAACCGTACCTGGATAATCGTCAGATGAGATCATCTGTACAACTGGTTGGGAATCTCGCAATACAACGAAGAAAATCATGCACTAATGAAGGTTGCACAATAGAACTTGAAAGCCACTAGAAAATCCAACGGAACAAATACGAAGTTTGTCCAACTTGAAAGACCTGACTTTTTGATAACGAAGTGTCGTGAGCATGAGGAAATGCAGAGCGTAGGCGTTGAGATCCTTACTTGGTGGAGATCATTGCCGCTATTCGAAAGGAGGGACAGAATGAGGGGTAACGGATGTACAAGACGTCAAACTTGCAAGTACTAAGCCACAACCCCAACCAAGGACGCCGCAATTTTGGCAGCAGCCAATGGTATCATCAGACATTTAGGAGCGGCTGGCGAGAACCTCGTGACGGTTCTCAAAGTTTGGATTGGCGCTCGCAGGACAGTACACCTGTTCCTCCCTTGCGTTGACAGATGCCAATAACAGCTAGATAACAGCTATCACCCCCTTGAGATCGCTAGATGGTGACACTTATGTCCGTATAGGCGTCCATAGAACACCATATAGTGTCTAGATTCACGTAGATATAATTTGTATCAAATACCATTATTCCAAACGCTTTTGCCCAAACCAAGTCGATGGCTAGAAAAAAGGTACTACCTTTTAATGGCGAACAAACGAGCGAAATAAACCATGACTCTGGGGATATTCGAATCAAAATACGTACCAACCAGTTTGGGATTGTAAAAAAAAACACATTTGGTTCTGCATCGCTGCTGTCAAGAAGCAGCGATTTCTTTATGGATTGACGGCTAGGGGTAAATGCTGGACCATGTCTGCCAAACCACTTGACCGAATCCCAGGGGTAATTCTGCCACAGAAGACGAGATGTTTCTTGTTTTACATGATAATCTAACCTGCTTGGTTCAGGGGACTGAATCTTCCACAGTACGCACATGTCGCTGGTCCCTGGATATCTTGACATTCGCAGACGGTGCAAACGCGATGTGTTGAAAGAGCTCACTGAACCCTCCCCTCCTTATCCTGCTCTAGTAAGTAGTCAACTCTTGGGATGGTGGAAATTAGGAAAAATAGCAAACCGAGGGTCATGGATGACTTCGCTTTGTAACTCGCGAAGAACAGATTGGTCGCATGATGTGATGATAAATGTTTGAAGCACTGCGCACTCAGCGAATAGATGCTGCAGAAGCTCAAAGACGTGGGGATAATCGGTGCTGAAGAAGTCGCTGAATGTAAGCGCAGGGAGATCATGTAGCCATGATCAATTGAGAAGCTAGGTGGAATCACAAGGAAATTTCCTCCACAATTTTCACTGAGAGCCTTTGCAGATTTCTCGTTTAAATAAGTGAAAGGAGACCACTCGATGATAAGGGTATGTCCACCCAACATTTCAGCGATGCCAGTAGAAAGGAGAGAACCTCTTCAGTTTGGGTGAACATTATTATACTTGTAAAACGCAGCTTCTTTACGTTCTTCGCAGCGAATTCGTGACGATCTGGAGTTGACCGTCCATAAAAGTAGTCTGGTGGTTCTGAGAGTCGGGGAAATCGAGGCAAACTCTTAAGCGAAATTCTGCCAGGTCCTTGGAGGATATAAAACGAGCGTTTACTTGAAGCTTGAAGACAAATATAAGCGTCTGCTTGAGACTCAATAATGACTCGAAGAGTCGAGTTTGAGCCAAGGTTACAGTGACGGATTCCAAGCGGCCAACTTCAAGTTGAAGTCACCGCCGCCAGGATGAGGTGCGTGAGAACAAAATTTTCGACACGACTACCAAGGTGAGTCGAGACTCGACTTTGGCGCTACAATATTCGATAAATCTCCACCATGTCGACCAGCGGACTCAAGGCCATTTCGCCGGTGCCCACGACATTGTGCTCTTCAAAACTGAAAGATGCCAACAGTACGTCCAGTAAACCATTCCTTCATTTCACACTATTCATAAATCATACGCCTGGCAGGTCATACATAAAAACTTCAAAATCAGTCGAATACAGAATGAGAAGCTTGACCGAGTTTTTGATGCTCAATGTGCGTAGTCGCCACCTTCCCAATGGTCAGCATTTAACATCTTATTAGGACCTACATCCATTCCCATCGTTGTTGATGAATGTATTGTTCGACAAAAAACATTACAAGCTTGCGCTCGGACAACTGCGCACTGCCCGCCATTTAATCGACCAGGTCGCCAAAGATTATGTCCGTCTTCTCAAATTCGGAGACAGCCTCTACCGCTGCAAACGGCTGAAAAAGGCTGCCCTTGGCTGGTGATTAACATCATTCTCTAAACGACTATATAAATGCTAAGGTTGCATCTGCAGAATTTCTACTATCATGCGCCGACAAAAAGATCCACTTGCCTACCTCGAGCACCTCCGGCAGCACATCTCCCGGTTGCCTGCCATCGACCCAAACATGCGGACTTGCCTGATCTGCAAGTAACCGAACGTCGGGAATCGTCCTTCATCAATAAGATCACCCGCGCGGACGTCGATGTCCTGCCGTACGCCTTTACTACCAAAAGCCTCTTCGTTGGACACCTCGACTACAAATACCTTCATTAGCAGGTAATCGACACCCCACAAATTCTGGATAATCTACTTGAAGATATGATTACCACCGAGATGCAGAGCATCACGGCGCTGGCGCATCTGAAGAGCTACGTGTTGTATTTATGGATCTGAGCGAGCAGTGTGGGTATACAGTAGCAGCCCAGGTATGTGCCCCTTGTTGCCCAAAACATTTAAGATGTTAATGGTACATACACCAGTGCCAACTCTTCCACTCCATCAAGCCCCTCTTCACCAACAAACCCGCCCTCCTGGTAATCAACAAAATCGACGTTGTGTGGCTGGACAACCTCCCATCGGAGACGCGCGCGCTCATCCACCAGGGCGACGTGCAGTACGTGCAGGTATCCTGCTACTCTGAGGAGGGCGTCATGGACGTCAAGAACAAAGCCTGCGATGCCCTGCTTGCACACCGTCGATGCGAGGCTGCAGGGGAGTAAGATCAACTCTGTCATCAACAGGATGCACCACGTTGCCCAGCCGAAAGCACGGGACGACGTGGTGCATGAGCCATTCATACCGGATGCAGTTAAGGAGAAGAAGTACGATAAGACCGATTCAGAGCGACGGCGCGGTGCAGACGTGTATAATATCAATATGCGGGGTATGTTTGTCGTTTCAAAACCTTTTAACTTGGATATCTGGCATTAATCGTTTCTATCTACAGATAATTACATGTTGCCCAATTCTGGGTGGAAAATGGACATCGTACCGGAGATTATGGATGGCAAGAACGTTGCCGGCTTCATCGACTCCGATATCGGAGAGAAACTCGATACGAGGAAGAACAGCTCCGAGCTGAGGGTTTGTACGACAGCGATGAGGACATAGTACGTCCCCCCTTATCCCTACCCTCAACCCGAAATAATCCTAACTTCCCCCCTCCTAACCATCCAAAGTTCGACTCCGGCGACGAACGTGATGCCCGCTCCGCATATCACACCCTCTCCAAACCGATTATCTCTCAAAGCGTCAGTACTGCGGGACTGCATACCCTGAGCGAGCTCACGACGGAACTGATGAAAGCAGGACTCGACCCCAGCTGCATCCAGGAGCGTGCAGAAATGCTGGCGAAGCTGCAGGGGCCTGAGCTTCAACGAAAGAGGCTGACGGGGATATGGATATGGATGGAGAAGGAGAGGACAGTTGGGAGGATGACGGGACGGATATAAATGGGGCGGATACCCTGAAGAAGGCGAAGAGGAATGATAGAGCTGTAGGGGAGTAGTAGTGGGTGGAAGGCCCGGGGACGGATCGGCCGTTGGCGGGAATGCGTAACATGGGCGTGAGTATATCTCTTGAAGGATTATGATGTGATGTTAATTTTTTCGGTGTTCCAGCAAGCGAATCGTGCTGTTAAGCTACGCAATCCAGGGCAGCAGCCCCGTAATATGTTAGCCAAGGCTGGAGAGGGCGATCGTCATATTCAGGCAAAAATGGTGGGTGGTGTTGAAGCTATCTATACTGGTGCAGGACGTCTACTTAATTCTTTCTTCTCCAGTCGAAACATCTGTTTTCTGGTGAGAGGAATGGGGGGAAGACAAACAGACGATGATTGCCCACCGACATAAGTGCAGGTTAGACATCTTTGTGTGGTAGGACAAGTCGATGTCAGCGCTTAACGGCATGCCCAGCTGACATGTTGAACCCGTGTTGAACCAGAAGTTGAACTCAGCCACTGGTTTATCACAACACGTGAGTGCAGTACAAGCGCATGTGGATATACTACTAATAGGTACAGGAGAGTTTTGCTACATAGGAATATGACATTATTCTTCAGAGTATTCAAAGCTGAGGTCATGGTCATGCTCCAAGCGGCATACTACAGATTAGAGGACATGACGTGTTGGGATCAAGCCAACTTATGATATATGGGTTAGGTGCCCAAACTGGCGGGTCACATGTTATCGCCAGATTTCGAGGAGAACTTCAACCATGAATACAAATTCGTGGCGCACACAGATGGTACCTTGAGATTGTCGCCAGTTACTGATTAGACCACTCATTCGCTCAGAAAGCAGATGACAAGGAGGCGGGGTTTGGAACTTTTAAACCAAAACTGACATACGTCGTTCTGTGTCCAACAAGCAAGTTGTCAACATCTCGACATCGGATCTCTTATTCATCTACTTGCAACAGTCTGGTCTCCCACATATACTCATGTTGCCTGAGACTCGTCTCCCCAATTATCTATCAACTCGTATATTTCAAACGTGCACTGACGAGCAGAGCTATCCACTACTCAGGCTCGGAACCTATGATGAAATTTTTTCGCAGCATTGCTGTCGTTGCTTCCTTCGTCGCGCTAACCAAAGCTCAAAACTCCAGTGTCAATTCTCCGTCTGTCCCGCCATTATAACGTCTGACTGTGCGAAACATCTCATTTTCAATATTTTCTCAGTGTAAACGGTCGGCCGAACGAATTAACTTCATATGCAGTCAGATCGTGTGGGGGTGTAAATATCATTTCAATAAGTAACTTTGGAATGAGGTACGTGTTATTGAATACCATTTCGATCCCGCTTCATCACTCAGTACATGTAGATACCATCGTTCGACACATTCCGTTGAATTTATGATGGTTGGGACTGCAACGCAAGATGGTCTATCCCCAATGTCCGTTCTGTTCAGAGTTCACATTGGTATAAGTACATCTGATATGTGGTCTCCTTCAGGATGGACATCGATGTAACAAGTTATGGGTCGAAGTTACCCACGCAAGCCATAAATCTTTGTGATTTCGCTTCATGCCCCCTCTCTCGAAACAGCACCACTAGTATGTAGATAGCTTCATCAGATTGATGCATTTTTACTCAAGCTTCTCATATTTAGTTCAAGGCTCACAAACCCTTGACCAGTCATATACAGACAAGATCCCTAATATTTTCTGGACTCTCCCTCTGGTATTTGATACTGTATTTGCATCATGAGAACATGCTTACAATTCTCACTCTCCAAACAGGATGCAAATGTGCAATTGACATTTGTTAGTACCTCTGACAGGACTGAGCTTAGCTGCATCAGTGCAAAACTCTTCAATGGTGTCACTACTCACCAGGCTGCCATTCCATGGGCTACAGGTTTTGTCACAATTGGGCTTATTGGAGCAGCTGGAATTTTAGGAATAGCTGGAGGTACTGCAAATATTTCTGCTGCATTGGGTAATAGTGAGGTATTGGCCTCACCTGGATCATCTCCACCTGGATCACCTCCACCAAAGTCACCTGTGACTTCAATATATAGTGAAGTGGCACCAATTTCAGATACAACTGGTCTCAGTCTAGATGCTGCTGCTGTCCTCATGGGAGCTGCTGCAGTCACTGGAGGCACAGGTGCAATACTCACAGCTGGGAATGCAGGCCAAACTATTGGTGGCCCACAAACTGGAATGGCACCACCCACAGGCCATTCAAGTCCTCCAGCTGGTCGTATGGATCCCACTGCTGTATTTCTTCACTTTCAGTTTGTCTCATCCACTGGCCTTCTTTCTGTGAACTACCCATCTCTTTATCATGCCTTCACCAGTAATTTTGCATGGGCCAATCTCATCATCCCTCTTCATGCCTTCCGAAATGCTGCAGCCAAAATGCGGAAGTGTGATATTAGTGGTAGCAATGTTTCAATTCCCCCTGTTAATTCAGGTTTGGGGTTGGGAGGCATAGCGACTTATGCTGCTCAACAGGGCATCAATGCGCAAGATGTGTTTGGGGTTGTCTACCTTGTATTTCTTTGTGCATGTGCTTTACTTCTTGTTATCCATCTGGTGGCTGTGGCAGTCATACAAGTTGCATTCTTGATATCAAAAGACAAAGCTAGGAAGGATGTGTGGAAAACACGAAGAGATCAATTTAGACATCTGTCCTCAAATAATTGTCTACGGTTGGTATGTGGACATTTAATATTTTGGAGTGTGATAACCCTCACTCATGTAAATTGTACAACAAGGTGATGGTAGCCCTCGGTAGTCTTGCGACTTTCTCCTTCTATCAGTGGACACAGAGATGTACCTCAGGGCTAACGTTCTTTCTCTCCGCCAGTGCATTAGCATCTGTGTTATTGCCACTAGCGATAACATCATCGTATATCCTGTATTTGTCCAGAAACCCAGATAGCCTGCAGAAACTTTTCACCAAGGGCAGCATATATGAACGTCGATGGGGCTCAATGTATGACACATTGAAGGAAAGCCGGTTGCGCTTCGTTTTCGCTCAATGGGTCATCGTGCTTATGCGCAGTGCGATAACCGGCTTTGGACAGAGTTCTGGTTTTGGGCAAGTCATTGCGATGATAGCACTAGAGTGGATTGTTTGTGTTGGTGAGTATTATATTTGGGCTTGCTACTTCACATGGTTACAAAGTTGTTCCAGGTCTCTTCGTATACCGTCCATATTACAGCCCAGGATATAACAAGGTCAACTATCTCCTACAAGGTACCAAGTTGATTTCAAGTGTTCTCCTTCTTCTATTTGTGGACAAGTTACACATCAATGTATGTTAAGCCTCTGATTCACACTTTCCGATTATCACAGACTCCCTCTAGCCCATTGCCACCACTGTTGCTGGACTTGTACTGTTGATCATAAACTCCATTGTAGCACTGGTCCTCATATGCTTGACCATACTTAAATTAGGTAAGTTACCACTTGTCCTAACAAATGTTCACTTATGCGTCAAATTAATTTAGGCTGGGGTAGGTTGTGGTACCGACGGCGACACACTGCATTCGAGACTCAGAACAATAATATTTCAATCCACAATTCTTATCATGACAGGTATACTCTTGGCCTGCAATAGTGTGGAAAGCATATGTGTTGGATTGGCAAGGCTAACGCAAGACCTGAAACCCTGCACTCTAGCGGCCACCGCTGTACTTTTATTGTCACATCTACATTCCTCCCGCAGTCCCTTTTTATGACCCTATCCTACTACAATATTGAAAATTACTGTGTTTGTACCACCATGGCCTGTTCCCTTATTTTCCTCTTCCTCGCTGCTCCATTGTTGAGAGCTTATTCTTTTTTTCGACTCATGTCCCCTCAGTCGTTTGGCCACTCACAAACACTGAGGTGAGATTTCTACCTACTATGCATGCTCTACATACTCACTGTGTACTCATCACGTATTTCAAGTTATTCTTAGGTGATTTAATACAGTACTCACGAACACAGAATAAGGGCAACTTGGCGACAAATAATTGATTAATAATCTGTGAATTCAAACACTATGTAGTAAATAAATGATTGGAATTCAAATCGCAAATTTGCTACACAGATGAATGCGGCTTCCCGCGAGGAGCAAGGTGTCTGTCGCGATGGCTAGTGACTTGGAGATGACAAAACCGAACTTCAGTCCTGATCGATGATCTCCTGATGGCACCATGCCGCGAGTCCATCTCTTCCGATCCCCACTCACCCCAATGAATAGCAAGATCTAGATACGCCAATTGACTTACAGGACGTGGCCGCTGCACACGGGAGTTCAGGTGCCGTGGACCAACTTGTGCCAACATCCTGGCCGGCGCTTTCGGTGGCCAGCGACTCCGAGAGAAATACGAGCTACTCCTCAATGCGGGATTGCTGCCCCTTTCGACCTCGGGCCCTTCATCGTCAACCTTCACTAATATCTGTGCAATCGCACTCTAGTACCATCTCCCCACACCGTTACCGTACACCAACGCCCTCTACTACTGTCCCATCAACTCTTCAGATCTCACTAAATCACCCCCCATCTGCGGTCATTTCAGATATCGACAACTGTCAAACGTCCTCCTCTGTAGTCTGGTAAAACATGTCCAGCAAGGGGTTCGTCACGCTTAGTAACGGTGACCGTGTTTTGTCGGTTGGTTTCACTTCTTACATTGCTCTCAACCTCTCGATGTCGAGTGACTTTTCGCTGGGATTGAAGGACAGATATTCTCGGATTCCTTCGCAAACGACTTACTGCAGGATAAGGTAACTGGGAACCCAACATCTGAACCAACTCCAGCCATCGCCTCCTCTTCTCGTGAACAGACCTCCTCTCCGCGGGCTACGAAAAACGCACCCCTTCCACCCGGCCCCACTTTTCATTCATCACCGACCACTATGCTTGATACCTCTGTCCGGATCCAGGACGGCCCTCGCCGCCTTAATTGTCTTATCGAAGGAGAGTCTATCGTCTTTCTAGTTACCACAGAGCACGATTGGGCAGTTAGTGACTTGAAGGAAGAGATACAAAGGAAGCGAGCACTGGATACCTTGGAGGGTGTAAGTCCTCACATCTTGGAGCTCTGGAAGGTGAGCGCCATCAATGAGATATGATGTGAAGTGACATTGGCTCACTTCCTGCATCCTAACAGATCAACATTGATCTCAAAACTCACGATGAGGATTCTATTAGCCGCCTCAGACTCAAGGAGATCGATGGCATCGAAAAGTTGACACAAAACTCACGATGAGGATTCTATTAGCCGCCTCAGACTCAAGGAGATCGATGGCATCGAAAAGTTGACATGGAATCCCATCTTGGACTATTGGCCGGATCAACCTCCCACTACCCACCTTCACATATTCGTGAGGATACTTGCTACTGGTGAGTGAAGTGAATCTCTGCGGTTAAGCATTGCTGATGGGATTCACCCAAAACCTATCTTATTTGCTGACTCATTACTCTTTTGTTTTCACTATCATCTTCTCATCTCTCTTTATCAACCACCTTTCCCCTTCATCCCTATGATCTATGCCGACTCTTCTTCCACGTATTGTTATCGTCCTTCATCTTCTGCGTCCATTCTCTAGCTATTCCACAGAAACGCGCGCTTCCTGAACCCGAAGAAAACCTTTTCGATCGTCTCAAACGTACTAAAATTGTCACAGAGCCGCCGTCAACTACAGCGAAACCAGAGTTTTATGAGCTTCTTCAGCAGGAACCGTCTGAGAAGATCTTCGATGCATCGTCCAGAACCGGATCCCGACATTTCATCCGTCGTTCTTCTTTACGAAGGCTTTGGACACTTCCTGGACATTTTGGACCGTCGTGACGATGTTCCTGGGCTGGCTGATATCGACTTTCTGAAGTTGCATCGCGAGGTGGACGAGTTCGCAAGCAAGATGAACAGATACTATGGTAGTGAAGATGACCGGAGGGAAGCAGTTCTACCCTGCCTCACGCGCATTTTCTCGGCACGTAGAGGTATCAAGATTCCTCCACTTCACGCAGCTGCCATTGGTTCCGCCAGAACCAATGCCCATAATGTTGCGACTCATGGCGCAGGGACAATAGTAGTAGAGTTTGAAAACCGGATTACAGGGATCACTGGAATTCCCCAGGTACGACTGGCATGCTGCGCCGCGCGTCTGAATGCGACGGGAATGGATGCGGTCAAAGCCCGGCAACTCTATCTACGATGGAGAGTGCCATGTGTCGGTCTATCCATTGTTGGTGAGTTGGATACTTCTGCATTTCATGGCTATTTGAAGATTTGATATTCCTAGGATGCGAATTGGCGTTCTATGCTATCATCGCGATCGACCATCACTTAAAAATCGTTAATCTGACACCAACATTCTCATGTATCCAATCGGCTTCTGATGGGCGCGACCGCACGTCGCTCTATTTGGCCTTTGCTGCAGCATCAGTACTCCAAGCTCACATTCTCCAAGATATCGAGAAGCTCTTGGACAATCTCCCTCCCGAGCCGATCCCAAGTCAAGAGCGTCGTTTTCCGGCAGTCTCCAAATTACGCAAATACCCACCCCCATCTGACGACTATTTCAATTTTGAAATCAAATGTTTCTTTCCCGACAGACAACCCAACCGCCTTTTGTATGTCGCAGTGATGCCAGACAAGGAACTTGTCCTCATCAAATTTGCTCGACAGTACTCGATCGAGTTGCATGATTTTTGTGCCAAATCAGGTCATGCGCCACAGATTCTTCCCGGTGGGTGGTATGCTATCGCGATGGAATATATCGAGTCTGGAATTCCGATCACCCACTCGACCCTGCTTCTTGCTCACCGAGAACGTTGGACAGAAGAGCTCCAGCGCCTCATGGACAACTTTTATGCGGAAGGTCTTGTCCACGGTGACTTGCGGGCGGCGAATATCCTCTGCAAAGAAGATTCCATGACGTTGATTGATTTTGATTGGGGTGGTAAAGATGGAGAGGTGTTCTATCCTACAGCAAACCTCAACGACGAGTTACTTGAGGGTAGGGTGTCTAATAACTTGAGAATCACCAAAGAGGATGATAGGCGGGTATTAAGAAAGACTCTAGCCAAACTCCAGGACATATCCACATGCGTACTGTAGTGTAGACCACAATGTATGGTAATTTATCGGAATCTGCAGTGTGTGCAAATTTTCATCAGGGCCTATGTATTCATCTGTAACCGCCCTAAGCACATACTCAAACCCAACCCAGCCCACTAATTACTCCCAAAAGATCCAACCCAGTAATAAGTAATAAGTACAAATTCTCCAAACATCACCCGGCGCAGTACATCACAAACGCCCCCCACGAAAAATCAAAAAAAAATCAAAAATCAAACCTCCCACCCGTACCCCTCCCAAACCTACCCCCACTCCCACTTCCACTCCCCAACACCCCACTCCCACTCCCGCTCCCACTCCCACTCTCCGAATCCAACTCCAACCTCCCAATAACCTCGTCCGAGCCGTACCCGTGCGCGTACACACCCCCTATCCCAGCCCTTGACCCAGTCCGTGAACTCGGGCGGAATACCGTTGGGAATGCAGTAGTGTTGGTGTTGCCTGTACCCGCGCTAGCTGTTCGAGAGGTAGAGCTAGAACTCGAAGCATGGGTACTCCTCGCCCTGCTCAACCCACCACCTGTCCCCACACCCGCACTACCACCCGCATCACCACCACCGCCCCTCCTAAACTGGCCATATCCCAGCGTACTATACCGCCCCGACAAACTCGTCGTCCTCTCCCTCTCCCTGTCTCTTTCCATCTCTCTCTC